>CAUYPK010049801.1:0-76673 GCA_963574355.1 Loris lydekkerianus | reverse complement strand
CAGCCTGGGGGCGGGACTACGCGCTCAGAGATCTCTCCTCAGAGGTCCCTCCTCAGAAGCAGCATAACAAAATACAAACTTGGCAAAGAGCCACAGTATACAAAATAATGATAAGAGGCAAAGAGCCGCATTCATTTTGGCTGGGAGCCGAGTGTTCGCCACCCCTGCTCTTGCACATCAGAATGTTACAGGTGCCGCCTCACCTCCACCACCTGGAGCTCAACTCACCCAAACGTCTCTTACTGACCATCCTAGTCAGAAACATGAGAGGGAGACAGCTCTAGGAAACAGTCATTTTAACCATGTTGACAAATTACAAACCACCACAATCACATTCCCAAGTATTAATTTTTAATTATATGATTTAAGTTTTTAATGAAGAGATTTCAAATTCCGAATTCAATCATTAATTTTCTGTTTTCCTGTGTATCTGGTCTCAAGTTACAGTGTATCATTCTCTAAGTTTCTAAAGCAAGGTACCTGGATTTCTTCCTCTCCATCCTCACTATAAACCACTCACCAAAACTTGGATTTTAAATTCTCCATGTATTTCTCGTATGTTCATTCTTCTTTGGCAGGGAGCTAGCTGGTTCTGGCTTTTATTATCCTCTGCCTTATTGCTGTCACTGCATCACAGCCACCCTGCCTCCCATCCATCCTCCTTTCCATAGCTGGTGTAAACTACCCCAAACACAAATAAAACCACATTATGATTTCTTCACTCGTAATACTTCTCAAAAAAAATGTCATGATCAGTAGTAGAGATTGGGAGTAGGGAATATATGTGTAAAGCAATGAGTAAGTTTCATGCTGTCCTTGTACTTCCTAGGGTTTTTTCAATTGTAGTGAAATATAAATCATATAACATTTTAACCATTTTCAAATGTACAATTCAGTGACATTAAGTAACATTGTTGTGAAACTGTTACCATCATCCATCTCCAGATTTTTTTTCATTTTCCCAAATTAAAATTCTATACCTATTAAACAATAAGTCTCCCATATTCCCTTCACCCCAACTCCTAGCAACCACCATTCTGCTTTCAGTCTTTATGATTTGAGTTACTTTAAATGTCTCCTATAAGTGGAACTATATGTCTTTTTGTGACTGCCTTACCATAATGTCCTCAGAATTCTTCCATGTTATCAGGATTTCCTTCCTTTTTAAGGCTGAATAATATTCCAATGTGTGTGTATTCTGCATTTTGTTTATTTATTCATTCGTAGGTTGGCTTCTACCTTCCAGTTACTGTGAATATGGTATACAAAAATATGTTCCAGTTCCTACTTTCAATTATTTGGGGTATATAATGGGAAGTGAAATTGTTGGATTATATGGTAATTCTGTTCTTAATTTTTTAGGGTTTATTCTTTATTTTCAAAAATTAAAAAAAATTATTTTCAATTATTATAGGTATGTAACAGTTGTATATCTTCATAGGGTAGATGTGATGTTTTGATACAGACATGTAATTAATCAAATCAGGGTAATTGGGGTATCAATCACCTGAGACATTTAACATTTCTTTGTGTTAGGAACATTCCAATTCCACTCTTTTAGTTATTTTAAGTATACCCTAATTTACTGCTGATTACAGTATCTTTGTGGTGCTATCATTCTATCTATTTAACTATATTTTTGCACCAGTTACCCATCCTCACTTTATCTCCCTGTTTCCACTACCCTTCCCAGCCTCCGCTAACCACCCTTCTATTCTCTGTCTTCATGAAATCATGTTTAACATTTAACTTCCAAATTCAACGAAACACGTGAGATCTGTCTCTCTGTGCTCTTCTTATTTGAGTTAACATAATATTCTTGAATAATATTTATGTTGCTGCAAATGGCAGGAGTTCATTCTTTTTGTAGCTATATAATATTCCATTGTGTATATGAACTACAATTTCTTCATTCATCCACTGATGGACACTTAGGTTACTTCTGTATCTTGCCTGTTGTGAATAGTGTTGCAGTAAACATGGGAGTGCAGGTATCTTTTGATATACTCAATTCTCATCCTTCAGATTTATACCTAGCAGTGGGATTTCTCAGTCGGATAGTAGTTCTATTTTTAGTTTTTTGAGGAGCCTCCACAGTGGTTGAGCTAATTTACATTTCCACCAACTCTGTACAAGGGTTCCCCTTTCTCCACATCCTCACCAGACTTGGCTCGCAAAAGCCATTTTAACTGAGGTAAGATGATATCTCATTGTAGTTCTGATTTGCATTTCTCTGATGACTAACGTCGTTGAACATTTTTTCATGTACCCATTGGCCATTTGTATGTCTTCTTTTGAGAATCATCTGTTCAGGTCCTTTGCCCATGTCTTAATCAGATTATTTGATTTTTTTTCTGTTGAATTGTTGGAGCTCCATAGATATTTTGGCCATCAATCCTTGTCAGATGGGCAGCTTATAAATAATTTTTTCTCACTTTGTGGGTTGTCTCTTCACTTTGTTGATCATTGCCTTTGTTGTATAGAAGCTTTTTGGTTTACTGTGATCTCATTTGTCAAATTTTGCTTTAGTTGTCTGTGCTTTTCTATTCTTAATTGTTTGAAGAGCTTCCTTACTGTTTTCAATAGCAGCTGCACCATTTTACATTCCTACCAACAAGTGCACAGCGTTCTAATTTCTCCACATCCTTACTGACAACATTTGTTATTTATTTATTTTATTTTATTTTTTATAATAGCCATCCTAATGGTTGTGAGTTGCATCTCACTGAGGCTTTAATATACTTTTCCCTGATGATTAATGATGTCCAGAATCATTCTTATGGCCATTTGTAGATATTCTCTCTCTCTCTCTCTCTCTCTCTCTTTTTTTAGAGGAATGTAAATGAGGAGAGAATATTTGTATATATTCTTGAAGAAATGTCTATCTGTGCCCTTTGCTCATTTTGTAATTGGATTTTGGTATTGTTGTTGAGTTGTTAGAGCTCTTTAAAAATTCTGGATATTAACCCTTAGCAGTTATATGATTTGTGAATATTTTCTCCCATTCCCCAGGTTGTCTTTTTACACTATTAATAGTGTCCTATCCTTTAATGTACAAATGTTTTAAATTTTGATGTGTCCCATTTATCTATTTTCCCTTTGCCTCTGCTTTTGGTGTTATTTCTAAGAAATCATTGCCAAGTCCAATGCCATGAAGTTTTCCTCTGTATTTTCTTCAAATAACCTTATGGTTTTAGCTGTTATGCTTAGGTCTTTAATCTATTTCTAGTTAATGTTTTGTATGAGTTAAGGATCTAACGTTATTGTTTTGCACATGGATACCCAGTTTACCAACACCATTTGTAGAAAATTGCCTTTCTTCATTGAATGACTGTGGCACCCTTGTTGAAAATCATTTAAGGCCGGGTGCAGTGGCTCACGCCTGTAATCCTAGCACTCTGGGAGGCCGAGGTGGGTGGAGAGCTTGAGCTCACAGAATTGAGACCAGCCTGAGCAAAAAGCGGGACCCTGTCTCTACTAAAAATAGAAAAACTGATGCAAGAGAATTGCTTGAGCCCAAGAGTTGGAGGTTGCTTGTGAGCTGTGATGTCGTGACACTCTACCCAGGGTGACAGCTTGAGACTGTCTCAAAAAAGAGATGGGTTGTAGTTCCTAGGGGTTTTT
The DNA here is from genome assembly GCA_963574355.1 of Loris lydekkerianus. Classification (NCBI taxonomy): domain Eukaryota; kingdom Metazoa; phylum Chordata; class Mammalia; order Primates; family Lorisidae; genus Loris; species Loris lydekkerianus. The sequence continues at coordinate 73,049 of CAUYPK010049801.1, read as the reverse complement.
AAAAACATAAAATTAAATTCATATTTACTTCATTGGTAAAGAAACATTAAAAGGCAAATTTAATAGAAAACTAAGTACCCAAACAACTCCCTACATAAACAAAGCAAAACTTTTTATAGAGTCTCCATTGTATACTGAATAAAGTTCAAATTCTTAAGCAGGTCATTCGAGGTTCTTCAAGTCCTGTCTTCTATAGCTTTATTCCCCCTGGTCTCACCCTTGTCCTCAGTCTTGCACTTTTCTGACTTCTTACTAATGCCTAACTGCTCTGCTGTACTTGCTATTATAGCCTATTCTTTTTATACTGTTGTGCCATTGTTCATATTGTTTTCTTGGCCAAGAACACCCTTCCCACTTTTTTGGGAATAGATTCCTTCTTGTAGTTCTTCCTTTAAGAATTAGGTTATATGTCATTCTCCTCCCTGCCCCCAAGGTTGTGTTAAGATCCTTTTCTTTGAGTTCCCGTGGCCCCAGAATGTATTATTTGGCTAAAACATTATATAGCAATTACCTGTAAGCTCTTCAAGGTCAGTGACCAAATCTTCTTCCCCATCTCCTTCCTCCTCCTCATTCACTGGCTAAATGCAATCTTTGGCACAGAGATAACATCTGTTAAAATACATTTAACAGAACTTAAAAAGAATTTGGTGTTTCCAAGGAAAGGTCCTGTTGTTAAAGGTGTGTTATCACTACCATTGGCAAAGGGAAGCTCAGGTAGGGGAGACCGTTTAGTATTGGTCCTCAGAAACAGGCTCATTGGGGCGTAGACTGTATGAACCCTCGCAGAGGAACATATGTATCCTATGAGTCCCACAGAGTAGATTTGGGAAATTTCCCCGTTGCCAGGTGAGTGACTACATAGGACATCTATATTTAAAAAGTATATAAAGTTTAGATCATTCCAAAAGCCATAGGGCAAAAAGCCCAATTCCTCTGTAGTTCAATAGAGGAATTGTAGTTCAATTCCTCTGCTTTTCCTGGAGCAATGCTAGAGGCTTTACGAGTTTTTCTTTTTTTTTTCTTTTAGAGATAGGCTCTTGCTCTGTCACCCAGGCTGGAGTGCAGTGGCATGATCACAGTTCACTGTCACCTTGAATTCCTTGGCTCAAGCAATGCTTTCACCTTAGCCTCCCGAACAGCTAGGATTACAGGTACTTGCCACTTTGGCTAATTTTTTAATTTTTCAGACAGATGGGGTCTCGGACTCCTGGCCTCAAGTGGTCCTTCTCCCACAGTGCTGGGATTACAGGTATAAGCCATCCACCCTGGCCACTGTGAACTTTTTTATTTTTTAATGCATTGAGATGAAAACTTGCTTTATGCAACTTTAATTCTTTAGTTCCTGAAAACATTTCTCCAAATGCCTTTCAATAACTGTAGATGTTGGGATTATCTTGTGGATGATACAGTCCTAAACTCAAGGGAGACCTCATGGGCTTACTTCTTGAGACATCAAAGGTAAAACAAAAGATGCTTTTAGCACAAAACGAGCAGTGGTAGGTGCCCACCGTGAAGGGCTAGGCATGGGGAGCAGGCTGACTCAGCAGCCACAACAAGAGACAGACACACATCCTCAGCAGGAACCTCCTCCTTACCCTCTGCCAGAGCTATCAGTCACACGCAGATGTGTGACAGTCTAAACAATAAGACTAGTAATGGAACAACCTTTAAATTTTTGTAGACACACAAGAAGGGAGTGAGAGAGAGAGTTTCCAACTCAAATCTTCCTTCCTGACATGGAAAACTCGAGAACAAGGAGTCACTCAGGTTCACCTGGTGTACTGTACAGGATCTGTTCTGTCATTGGTCCTTGATAAATCTTTGGGGTAAGAACCAATTCCAGAAGGACCAATTGTAGTTTTTAGCAAAACTGATGTCCCTTTCTACATATCATAACAAGTGTATTTTTCACAACTAGTGTTATGCACAACATCATCCTGGTATACTTAATTTTCTGACCCAACCATTTTTTAAAAAATTGTGAAAATTTTATGTGAACTAACAAATAACAGCAAAGAAGTGGTCTGAAATATTAAATGCTCATGTATTTAAGGAAAGTATGTAAAGAAAAATGTAAGAGGGCTATTCTGGTAGTGAAGGCTAGGGCACAGGGGAAAGACAACCCCTCAAATAAATAAATAGTAATAAAAGTCATCCAACAGAAAAGATCACATCTGTTTTCATCCTGGTTATCATAGCCCTCATGCGTCTCACATTGCTAATTATATTGTTTTAATGTTCCTTAAAATTTATTAATCCTAGATTAGATATGTGTTTCCAAGGCTTGGTCAAGTAAGATTGTTTCCCTTGGAAACATAATATTTTTATTCCTTAACAATTATGAGTGAGTTCAGACTACCTGCTTTCTAATTTTTTTTTTTTTTTTTTTTTTTGTAGTGACAGAGTCTAACTTTACCACCCTCGGTAGAGTGCCATGACGTCACAGGACTCATAGCAACCTCCAGCTCTTGGGCTTCCGCGATTCTCCTGCCTCAGCCTCCCGAGCAGCTGGGACTACAGGCGCCCACCACAGTGCCCAGCTATTTTTTGTTGCAGTTTGGCCGGGGCTGGGTTTGAACCCGCCACTCTTGGTATATGGGGCCGGCACCCTACTCACTGAGCCACAGATGCCACCCTGCTTTCTAATTTTTTAAAACAATGTGCCAGAAAGAGAAAGCTCCAGCTCGGCAACCATAGCACAGTGGTTACGGTGTCGGCCACATACACTGAAACTGGAGGGTTTGAACCCAGCCCAGGCCAGCTAAGCAATAATGACAGCTGCAACCAAAAAATAGCCGAGCATTGTGGTAGAAGCCTGTAGTCCCAGCTACTTGGGAGGCTAAGGCAAGAGAATCTCTTAAGCCCAAGAGTTTGAGGTTGCTGTGAGCTGTAATGCCACGGCATTCTACTGAGGGTGACATAATGAGAATGTCTCAAAAAAAAAAAAAAAAAAGAGAGAGAAAGCCCCTCTTTAAAGAAGAACTCTGTGATGTCCTTTCTGATGTCCTAAGACAGCCTGTCCAACTTGTAAAGTACAGCTTGGACTTTTAATCTCTTTGGACTCCTTTTGCTGTAGACTCCTTTCCCCAAAAGGGAAGTTTAGTCTCTTTGGACTCCTTTCCCCAAAAAGGGAAGTTCTCCCTTTAAAAAATAATGCTTGATGAGCATGTTTTTTTTATGTCATAATTGCTATTTATGTACCTGCCCGCATCATGGAATGATGCTCTGCTGTCAGTCGGATTACCTCCCAGTGCTCAGCAAGTCCTCACCGAACACCTGCAGAGAACTCAGCGCTATGCTCAGACCCAGAAATTAATCAAGCGCAAAACATTTACTGAGCACCTACACTCTGCTGGATGTTGGAAGACAAAATAAAAAGGACAGTCTCTGCATTTGAAAGCTCTGAATCCAAGTGAGGAGATAGCCTGGGAGCAAATAAGACCACAGCAATTTGAGCAGTCGTGTACCAGAGGTGAGCGCTCTGGGAGAGAAGGTGACACATGACGTGAGGCCTTGAAGGCCTTGAAGTGTAATTTCACTGAAGAAAAAAGAGGTGAGAATACTGGGGAAAGAAGTTTGAGCAGGTGAGGTGGTTGCAGAAAAACTTGAAAGCCAGGGGAAAGAATTTGACATGACTGGTGAGCTGTTGAAGGACAGTCAGATGCCACATATTGGAGAGGCAGCCACACAGTTCTTGCAGTGCCAGTCACCGGGAGGGGAAAAAGCCTGGGAACCTGAGGAATAAACAAAGAGATGGAGAGGAAAGGAAGAGACCACAGCAGGAAAGGATGGTGCTTAGCAAAGGGAAGGGGAGGAAGAGTTGCCTGTTGAAAGACTGATTGAATATTTAAGTGCATAGTAAATAGGACTTGATGTAGCGAAAAGAAGTGAACAGGAGGCATTATGACTTTCAAGATTTGAACCGCAGTGACAAAAAAGAATGGCTTATTATTTGAAGGATATGGGATGAGAGATGAAGTAGATTCAGAGAAAAAGAAATTAAACGTTGGCTGTAAACTCCTGTTGGCAGAGTTTGGCCTACGTCTCCTGAGCACAGGACTTAGCATACAGCAGTTTGTCATGAAATGTTGTTAGGAAGTTAACAGGACAAGAAAATAGGGGAAACGAGGCCCTGGCTTCAGTGTCTGCTGTCCCATGACACCTTGCAAAGTGCTGCTCGTGCTTTTAGCCTCTCTGGCCTCAGTTTCCTCATCTGAGAAATGAGGCAGTTGAGCTGTGGCTAACTAATATCCTGACGTTAACAGTGACTGTTGATTTCTTCTCCTTAAAAAACAACATAAAAAATTAATGCCAACTCTTTAGGCTTTCTCTCCCCTGGGGTGTGAGCAGAGGGAATGACATGCAGGAGGGAACCTAAAGGACTTGAGAGCTGAAGGGCTTTTTCTCGCTGGTTTGGAGGATGCTGTTGCCATAAATGGAAGCGATGTTGGAGAGTTGTTTTTGCCATGTCTCCTGGACTTAAATGGAACTAAATTCTCTTGTAAAGATGGAGAGGAGAAAAGAGGAGGGGGTGCCTGGGCTGGGAGCTGGCTGCTAGTCTGTGCACTGGAGGTCCAAGTTCAAATATGCTTGCAGGAAAGCTTCAGTTCCATTTCTCTCTTCACACAATGAAGCTGTTGTGCGTCGAGAGGCTGGGAAAAGGCAGCTGCATTTCTAGAGCTCCATGGCCGGCGTCTTTTCGATTCCCTTTTGATTCTCCTCTGCTCCCCAGGACACACTCATTTCTATGTTGGTCTGAAGGATAAAATATTGTAAACTCCAGGAGACAAGCAGCACGGCCTGACCAGACATTATTGGCCTCACGAGCACATGTTTGAGGCGCTGAGCCAGGTGTGAATAATGGCTTTCTGTAAGACAGGCAGCAATGAAACACTTTACCCTCACTTCAAACATTTGCTCTGTCTGCGTGTATGTTGACCATTTTAGGCGGGTAAGTTCTTGGACAGCTAGGTCCTTTGGCTGTGTTAGTTTAATTTTGTAAACTATCCCTACAGGAATGTGTTGAATAAATGCCCATCTGATTTAAAAAGTCCACAGGGATTTCTGTGCCTGCTTTTTGCAGGATCTCTAATCAGATGGTCCCCGAAATGGCTCTGACCCTCTCTTTGGGAACAATTTCTAGAGTGATGGTTTTTTTGTTTATTTATTTTGCTTTGCTTTGTTTTGTTTTTGTACTAAGCCTCCGTGCGATAGTTTTTCTGTGATTTCTCTTTAAACAGAATGACATGTAAGGAAGCTGGTTCAAAAGGGGGTTAAAGCTGGGGGTTAAAGGTGGGGGTGGGGTGGTGTACTGAGGTGCAATGATAATAACAGTGGAATGTGTCAGGCACTGTATAAATTTAATTCATTTAATCCTCAATGTGACTCTAGTCAATAGGTATATCTTCATCATCTTAAAATGGGGAAACTGAGGCACAAAGTTTTTTTTTTTTAAGGTATGAAGCTGATAGGTCATTGAGTCAGGCTTCTAAATCTGGTACTTTATAGCCTACCACTATACTGATTTCCTGTGAGCAGGGTGTTCCCCTAACCTTCATGCCTCTTGGTTTCTCCTGTGGGCCATGTTGTGTTTTCATTCTGAATAGTCCTTAACTATTCTTTGGCTTTATTCCTATACAAAAGTTGAGTATGAAGTAATGGGAGAGAAAATAGGGGCTGAAGAATAAGGGAAGAAGTCATGGCATCAAGTCCTCATTCACACTCTCACACGCTCATGCACACACATATGCACACATATATACACATGCACTCATGCACACACACACATGCTCTCACACACAACAGATTTGGTTCTTTGATTTTGTATTCACATCATTCATGTGCTCCCAGAGGCTCCTTTCCTGCCAGGTTATACAGAGACCTTCCCTGAGGGATCAGTTCTTCCCACTCCAGGTCCTGGGAAGGGTCAGGAAGGAGATGACTTCCTTTCCAAGGGCCTGACGGAAACCCATGTTTGGAGAGAAACACTTATAAAAATTAATAAGAATAGCACCTATAAAGGCCAAATTTCTATAGTAAGACAATGCAATCATCAGCTCTCAGATCATAGAAGGAAATCAGTCCTGTCTTTTAGAAGCTCAGCATTGACAAAAACAAACACCAATTCTGAGGTGCCTACAACCCAAGACCCCAATATTGTCATCTTGGGACATATTTTATGATGTGCGGTAATATGCTCTACAGTTTATTGTACCCTGGATTTAAAAACCACTCCAATTTCTACAATCATGGAATTGAATGCTGTGTTATCATTACAGTGAGAGGAGGGAGGGAGATTGGTGTGCTCCACCTTAATGGGCACAATGTAAGGGCATATGGCACACCTGCTGAGTGGGGGACACAAGCACAATAGGGACTCTACCTAACAAATGCAAACACTGTAACCTAATTATTTGTACCCTCACATTAATCTGAGAAAAAAAAATAAAGGTAAATATGAAATACTATTTTATTATTTTTAAAAAACTTTTAAAATAATTGGCTATCAATTCCAGGAAGGCAGCTTAAAAAATGATCCTGGAATGCAAAAATAACAGCAATGTATTGAAATATTTATAACACAAAGACGTGTATGGCAATAGCACAGGGCCAGGAAGGAGATTAAGCATATAAGCATAAGAACTATATGAGAAAAACTATAAAACTCAGATGAAAGAAAAAAAGAACTTAATAAATCAAGAGTTATGCCATATTCATACGTAAGAAGACTTAATATTATCGAGATGTCAGTTCTCCCCAACTGGTGTCTATATTTACACAATGAAAATTGTGTAAATGAAAATCTCAGAAAGTTATTTTTTGGTTAGTAACAGATTCCAGAGTTTACATGTAGATGCAGAAGACCCCAAACAGCCAACACCATATTGAAAAAGAACAAAGTCAGAAAACTGACACCACCTGACTTCAAGACTTATTGTAAAACTAAAGTAATCAAGACAGGATGGTATAGACAAAAGAATAGACAAATAAATCAATGGAACAGAATTAGAGCCCAGAAATAGACATATATAAGTATGATCAACTGATTTTTGACAAGGAGCAAAAGCAATACAATGGTGAATGGAAAGGCGTGAATAGATAGAACCAAGAGGATTTTTAGGGCAGTGAAACTATTCTGTATGACACCATAAAGGTGGATACCTGTAATTATGTAAAATCCAGTGAATAAATAAACACTGAGAGTGAATCCCATTGTAAAGTATGGACTTTGGATGATAATGATGGGTCGGTGTAGGTTTTTTCATAGTAACAAATGATGAGGATGGTAATAGAGAAGTTGTGGGGAGGGGTGTAAGGGCACTCTCTGTACTTTTCACTCAGTTTTATGTGAATATTAGATAATGGTCATAAATGCACTTCAAAAAAATTAAAAAAAAATTCAATTGAAAAGAAGGCATAAAAAGAGGAAAAAAAGGAACCAAGAATAGATGAAACAAATAGAAAACAAATGGTAAAATTGTAGATGTAAACCCAAAGATGTCAACAATTATAGTAAACATTAATTAACTAAAAGGCAGAGATTGTCAGATTAGATAAAAAGTAAAAATCAATTATATTTTGCCTCCAAAGAAATGTATGTTAAATATACAAATAGGATAAAGGTAACAAATGAAAAATAATATACCGTGATAACATTTATTAAAATAGAGCTGAAGAGGCTCTATTAAAGCTGATTTCAGAGCAAAGACTATTTTACCAGGGATAAAGAGGGTTATTTCATAGTGATAAAAAGGGTCCATTCATCAAAGGACATAGCAATTCCAAACATTTATGCACCTAAAAATAGAGTTTCTAAATACATGGGGGAAAAAAATTTGTTAGAACTCCAGGAGGAAACAGACACATCTACAATTATAGTTAAACATTTAACTCCTCTCTTTTAATAGTTATTTGAATAAATAGACAGAAAATCAACAAGGATGTAGAAAGACTGAATAACACTATCAATTAACTGGGCCTCACTGACGCTTATAGAACTATCTACACAATAACAGTAGACTACATATTCAAGTACACACAGAACACTAACCAATTAAATATAAAACAAGTCTCAATAAACATAAAAATATGTAAATCATAAAAACTGTTCTCTTGTCATGTCTGATTAAATTAAAAACTAATAGTAGAAAGCTATGAGGAAAATCCACAAATATTTAGAAACTGACACATTTCTAAGTAATCTGAGTCAAAGAAGAGCTCAAGCAGAAAATCACAAGGCATTTTGAAATTAAGAGTAAAAATATAATATCAAAATTTGTAGAACACAGATAAAAGTGCTTAGAGGAAAATCAATACTACCTATTTAGAAAAGAAAGTCTAATATCAATTAAGACACTAGAAAAAGAAGATTGAGTAAAACCCAATGGAAACAGAAGAAAGAAAATAACAGCAGAAATCAATGAAATAGGAAACAAAAATAATAGAAAAAGTCAATGAAACAAAGCTTATTCTTTAAAAATATCAATAAAATTGATAAGCCTCTAGTTGAATTTATCAAGAGGAAACAAAAATTTAAATTAACAATGTTAAGAACTAAAGAGAGGACATCACAACAGCTCCTACCCACACTAGAAGAATAATAGCGAATGTTGTTTATAACTTTATGCTAATGAATTTAACAATTTAGATAAAGTAAAAAAAGATTTTAAAGACACAAACTGTCAAAGCTAAATAAATTGAATTTATTTATTTATTTATTTTCTTTCCCATAAAGAAAATTTTAGGCCCAGATGGCTTGATTAGTGAATTTTGTCAAACATCAAAGATGAAATATTGTCAGTTCAACACAAACCGTTCCAGTAAATTGCAGAAAATACTTTCAATTCATTCTATGAAATCAGCATTGCTTTGTTACTGAAATCAGACAGACATTACAGGAAAAAATTATAGAACAACATCCTTCATTAAATGAATGGAAAAAAATCACAAAAATTTTAGCAAATCAAGTCTAACAATATATAAAAAGGGTAATACTTGCTGGGCATGGTGGCTCATGCCTATAATTCTAGCACTCTGGGAGGCCAAGGTGGGTGGACTGCTTGAGGTCACAAGTTTGAGATCAGCCTGAGCAAAAATCGAGACCCCATCTCTACTAAAAATAGAAAAACTGAGGCAAGAGGATCACTTGAGCCCAAGAATTAGAGGTTGCTGTGAGCTATGATGCCACAGCACTCTGTACCCAGGGCAACAGCTTGAGACTCTGTCTCAAAAAAACAAAACAAAAAAAGGTAATACAAGTGTGCAAATGGAGCTTATCCTAGATATGGGGCATTGATTTATCATTCAAAATCCAATCCAGCATTCATATATTAACAATCTAAACTAATAAAAAGCCATGCGATTATATTAATAGGTACAGAATAAAAACCATTTGACAAAATCCAACATCTCTGATATAAATTCTTAGGAAACTCAGAATAGAAGGAAACTTTTCCAATTAGATATAAAGCATTGATAAAAATCCTACCACAACATCACACTTAATGATGAGTGACTGAATGCTTTCCCCCTAAAGTCAGGAATGAGGCAAGCATGGCTATTCTGACCATTTCTATTAAACATTATACTAAAGGTTCTAGCCAGTAGGATAAGGCAAGAAAAAGAAATAAAAGACATTTTGATTGAAAAAAAAAAAAGTACACATCTGTAATCCTAGCTCTCTGAGAGGTTGAGGCAGGTAGATTGCTTGAGCTCACGAGTTTGAGACCAGCCTGAGCAAGAGCGAGACCCCATCTCTAAAAATAGCTGGACATTGTGGTGGGTGCCTATTATTCTAACTACTTGGGAGGCTGAGGCAGGAGGATTGCTCTCTTGAGGCCAAGAGACTGAGGTTGCTGCGAGCTATGATGATGCCATGGCACTCTACCCAGGGTGATGGAGTGAGACTCAAAAAAAAAAAAAACGAATTGGCTCGGTGCCTGTAGCAGTGGTTATGGTGCCAGCCACATTCACTGAGGCTGGCAGGTTCAAGCCCGGCCTGGGCCAGCTAAACAACAATGACAACTGCAACAAGAAAATAGCTGGGCATTGTGGCAGGCACCTGTAGTTCCAACTACTTGAGAGACTGAGGCAAGAGAATCGCTTAAGCCCAAGAGTTGGAGGTTGCTGTGAGCTGGGATGCCACGGCACTCTACCAAGGAAGACATAGTGAGACTCTATCTCAAAAAAAAAAAAAAAAAAAAGAAAAGAAAAGAAAAAAAAAACCTTCTGGTTTGATTTTTCTTCCCTTTTGTAGATAACATGATTGTCTATGTAGAAGATCTTACATAATTTTGATATATAAAAATTAATTGTATTTCTCTATTTTAGTAGTGAACAAACAGAAATTGAAATTTAGACACAATACTATTTGCAATAGCAACAAAACAGATAAACAATAGCAATAAATAATACTTAAGGATGAATTTTATAAAAGGAATGTAAAATCTGAACATGGAAACCTACAAAGCATTGCTGAGAGAAATTAAAGAAGGCCTAATAAAATGGAGAACCATAATGTATTTATAGATTGATATAACAGTATACAGAGCAAAAATAGAAATAATCTCATACATACACAGTTAATCTAGTTTCAATAAAGGTGCCAAAGCAACTAAATGGGTAAAGGACAATCTTTACAACAGATGGTGCTGAAACAACTGGATAGCCACATGCAATAAAATGACCTTCAATCCTTATCTCACACCATATATAAAAATTAACCTGAAATGAACTATGAGCTTTAGACTTAAATCTAAGGCCAAAACTATAAAATTTCTAGGAGAAAACACAAGAAAAAGTATTTTGTGGCCTCGAGTTTGGAAAATATTTCTTAAATATGATACAAAAAGCACAAACTATACAGGCAAAGGTAGATAATCCAAATTAAATCTTTTGTCCTAAAGACAAAAGCAGTTAATAGTGTTTTTGAAAGCACTATTAAGAAAATAGAAGTGTTAACCACAAACTGGGAGAAAATAACTGCAAATCGTATATCTGACAAAGGTCTTGTATGTACAATATACATAGTATAAAGAATAACAACTTCCTTACAAATATGAATAAAGCCAGTTGAAAAATGAGCAAAATATTTACTAGTCAGTTCATGAAGGATGATATAAAAATATCAAATAAACACACGAAAAGACACTCAACCTCACTGGTCATTAGGTATACATAAAATTAAAATGAGATACCATTACATAATCATTAGAATGGCTAAGATACAAGCAACTGACCATTCCAAGTATTGGTGAGAATCTAGGCAGAGGATATGGAACTCATTACTGGTGGGAATATAAAATGGCAGTAAAATTTGGCAGTTTCTTGAGAAATCAAACATATATCTACCATACGATCCAGAATAACCAGGTATTTGCCCAAGAAAACATATGTCCTTGTAAAGGCTTGTTTATAAATGTTTATGGCAACTGTGTTTGTTAGCTCCAAACTGAAAGCAACCCACCTGTCCCTTAATAGGTGAATACATGAGCCAATTGTGATAGATCCAAATGATGGAATCCTACTTAGCAATAACAATGAAAGAACTACTGATGCTTATAACAACATGAATGAATCACAAAATCATGCTGAAAGAAACCAGATGCAAAAGAATGCATACTTAATGTATAACCCTATTTATGTAAGTTTCTAGAAAGTGTAAATTAATATGTATAGTGACAGAGAGCGGATGTGTAGTTAGAGGATGGGAAGGGGAGGGGCAGGAGGGAGAAATTACAAAGGAACATGAGGAGACTTTGGGGAGCGATGGCCATTTTCATTGTCTTGATTGTGGACTTTAATATGTGCATGTTAGTCTTACTTCAATAAAGGTATAAAGCAAAAGGAATTCATTTTAGATTACTGTTGATACCTACCAATGCTTAAACATATAACTGAAACAAAAATGTGCAGTGTAATCTGATATATAAATTTCATTCCACTCTGTTTAATTGCAAACATAAAGTGGTCATGATGCACTAATTTGATTTCCAAATTCACTAGTAGGGTGATACCGGTAGTTTGAAACTCACTGTTTTAAGATATATTTAAGAAATGGCTTACACCCCAAACAATTTCTTAGTTACATTGACGTCTCTCTGAGATAGTTCCTATGTGTTTACCATGAAATTTCATCTTCCCTACTGTCCACGTGGTTGAGAAATTATACAGTTGGAAAGTAAAAGATGTAACCTTTCAAATTCTTGCATTGGAGACTGAGACTCGCTCTTACCCTTTTGCTACTACTTTCTTACTGACTTGTTTGGGAGATTGTTTTTGATTTTATGATTTTTTTTTTTTTTTTTTTTTTTTTGCAGTTTTTGGCCGGGGCCGGGTTTGAACCTACCACCTCCGGTATATGGGGATGGCGCCCTACTCTTTTGAGCCACAGCACCGCCCGATTTTATGATCTTGTAATGAAACATTTTCTGTGATGACTCTATTCAAGAGGAACACTGTAAAGGGCTTGTGGGGAGCAATGAGATGGCAGCTACCTGACTACACAATTCCTATGGTTGCCAAGGCCGTTACGCTTTACTAACATGGGTACCAGTGGTTATTAGCTGTCATTTCCTGTATAAAGGAAAGCAAGCTGCTTCTGGCAGCGAACCCACTCCTTGTAAAAACTTATTTAGTTTCCTGAAGAGTTTACTTTCAGTTGTTGTTTGAAGACCATATGAAAAGGGATTGCTATTTGCTAATGTGCAGTACATTAACAGGGGCAACCATGTCTGTGTATAACAGGGCCCAATAAAGAAGAGAAAAGGGCATGAAGCTGAAGAGGGAAGCAGAAAACAGAAAACAGATGGAAGCAACCTGGGGCTCAGGGTAGTTTCTGTTCTGCTGTGCATGAGTCTTCCTGCATGCAACTTGATATTTACATGCCTGCTGGTCTCTTTTCAGTTATACATTGTATTTGCAAATCCAGTTCATTTTCTGTCCATAATTAATAAGTTAATCTGGACGCAAAAGGAATTGAAACTCCGGCAGAAGTAGTCTGAGCTGTGATTGTAACCTCAGCTCCTTTTAAACAGAGGGTGAAGACAAGTAAGTGGAAGAGCTGTCATTATTTCCCATGACCATGGTTTTCCCAGTGGTTCTGGAAGAACCAGTGGAGTAGCTGCTGAAATCAAGCTTCAAGGCACACTCAGGGGACGCAGGGTTTTAAATGAGAACTTAAATCCCTAGGCTTGGCAGAGTGGCCTAGTTCCCAGTTGATTTAGCTCCTCAAATCTTATATCTAGACTGTGCTCTGATAATTTATAAGCCAAAGGTTATAAATTCTGAATTTGAGCAGTTTCAGGGGGAGGGGAATCAGAGTGTATTAATGATATTGCTTCTTGGCAAGTAGATTTCAGTATCGAGTTCACACTTCCCTTATGTAGAAACTAGGAGAGAGCATGGCATAGTGATAAAGCAAACCTTGGTTCAGATTTTGTCTCTGCTGTCTGCCAGACCCGTGACCCTAGGAAAATTGCTTAAACTCTCCGAACTTCAGAATTCTCATTCGTGGCAGCAGTTCTCAGCTGGGAGTGATTTTGTCTCTCAGGGAACATTTAATAATATGTGGAGGCATTTTTGATTGTCATGACTTGGGTGTGGGGGTTGCAGAGAAGCCGTGGATGCTGTTGACCATACTGTAGTACACAGACAGGTCCTCACAACAAAGACTTATCCAGTCCTAAATGTCAATAAAGCTGAGCTTGAGAAACCCTGGTTTACAGATACTGTATGGAAAGTGTCTGCCATAAAATAGGTAGGTGCTGAATCAATGGAAACTATCATCATTGCTGAATGACCATTTCAGTGTGACTGACAGCAAACCAGATCTGAGGAAGCAAGGACTATGCATGGCTGTCTTCGGGTCATAAAAAGTCCCTAACAGTGGCACCTACAGGCCACCAAACAGCACAGGTACAGCAAAATGGTTAAAAGTGGGGACTCTGGACCAGTTGGGTCCAAATCCTGGCTCTACCACTTACTACATATGTATTTTCCCAGTCACTGAACCTCAGTCTACTTACTCATAAAGTTGGTACAAAAATGGTACTACACCGGTCTGATGCTGTGTTAAGACACACACAGGACCAGTCTGCATAGCAAGTACTCAATATTTGCTATTATTACAGGGGGAGTAGTTCTGGAGCTAATTCTGAGAGGAATACTGGTTTTAATAAGAAGGTCAGAAGTTTTTGATATGGAGTATGAAGTGAAACACAAACCAAACAAAAATAGATAATCCATGCAGCAGTAGAAAATATTTCAACCCACTGAAGGCCCACTATAGGTTCATGGGCAAAGTGGCAGGTATGAATACATATCTTCTCATTGAATTCTCCTCTTTGAGGTAGATTTTATTAACCTATTCCAGTCTCACTTAACAGATACAGAAACAGACTCAGAAAAATTAAAATAACCTGCCCAAATTCACACATAGCCACTAAGTGGCAGAGCTAGGGTTTTAAATCCTGGTGTGACTCCAGTATGTATTTTTGTGGGCTGAAATTAAAAAATGCTCTACTCAGAGCAAATTCCCAGAATACAAAATATTGAACTAGTTTTAGTTTTCTACATTTAGGGAAATAAAAAACAAAAAACCAAAAAAACTTTAAAGGCAAGCCTCTTGTCTCTAGTACCTTGGCTGGAACAAATGGCCTGGAGTTAATAGAGATGGGTAATCTAGATGGCAGGTAACCTGAGAACAGGATGAATTGACAGGAGCAGTCCTTGCTTTTTTTCCAGTGACAACTGCTAAATCCAGAGAAATCACCCTATATTGATTGCTACAGCAGCATAAAGTCACTGGGGAAGAATACTTGTTGGTAATATTGGAGGTCTGGTAGCCTAAGAGTAGGGATGTGGACTGTTAGGTTATTCAGCATTGGTACTTTCCACCATGAAGTGAGATTTTCTAGGGGGTTCCTGCCACATCCTTTCTCCCACTAAATGTTTCATGAGGCTACTGTTGTGTGAGTGCCCAAGTGAGCTTATACCCAGGGCACTTGGGAGGGAGGAGAAAGGAGAGAGAGAAATAGAGAAACTGTGTAGTGAGATGGGACCATAATAGCACAATAGCCTGGGACTGAGGAGCTGGCAGAACCAGGAAAATGTTCTGGGTAGTTGGTATTGCCTCTCTTTAAACCAGTGGTTTTCAAATGGTGGGCTATGAAGATTTTTAAAGATCGTTAATTAAATTATTTTTGAAAGACGTTTAAAGCACAGTAAGTATATTCTTTTTTTTTTAACCTTTTTTTTTTTTTTTTTTTTTTTGAGATCGACATAATTTGTGCCACGGAAGTTTAACTAGAGGTTCAAGTGCACCATGAGATTAAAAAAGGCCAAAAACACTGTCCAAACAAACAGCCCTGTTGAGATAAGGGTGAGCATGGTACCTAGAAAAAGCTAAGAGGCCTGAGTATATCCCAACCTGAGCTGTGTCAATGCTCATGCTGAGGCTGGAAAACAGATGTTGTTTCAAAGATCTCCGGTTTTCCTGAGGGTCCCCTTCACCTTACCCAGAGCTGGAGGACACCACGCACTGCTTATAGTGGGACAATCATCCCCACTGACCTCCCCAGCTCCTGCCCACCCTCTCACAAGCTAGGGTCTTCTGCAGACTTCAGCTTTGAGGCCTTCTCAGGAAACTTGGGCCCCACTCCTCCAGCAGAAGCTGAGGAGGAGGCTAGAACAGGCCCCGGTGTCATTGTGTGTCCTGTGTGCTCTGGGCATGCTCTGTTCTTCCCCGGGAAGAAACGCTCCCCAAGTTCATTAACCTGACTGTTTAAATATAGGATAGGAAACAGATGCTGGCCGGGCGGAAGTCCCTACGGAGAAGGGTTTTTGGCAGAGGCTTGCTGAGGCTGATAAGAGCAGGGGGTGTGCTCCACGCCCAGCCCCTGCCGATTTGCTTTTAGGCTTTTCTGAGGTAGCCCTGAGCTGTCACTATCAGAACTTGGCCTTTCTCTAAGCTCCTCCTCGTGAATGACCTGGACAGGGGTTACTTTTAAACTGCTGCTGTGACTTCCTTTTGGCTTGCGTCCCCGCTCTCCTGTCTCCAATGCCCTGAGAACAAGCAGAGGTGCTGCCCTATGGGCCCTGGGCTGGTCGAGGGCAAACCCAGTTGATGTCATGACTGGACTGTGCCCAGGACTCCGAGCTTCAGGTCTGGGTACTGGCCTCAGATAAGTCACCCAGCAGGACTGTGGTTCAACCTGCAACTCCAGTACGTTCAGCGGCCATAGAAATGGTGGGACCGCCTCCGTGGTGTCGCTGCCGCTCGGCCAGGATCCTAACTGGCAGTCCCCGCTTTCTGGGCCGCGGCTGTGCTGACTGACCCCTGCGGTCTGCGGGAACACCGGTCCCTCTGGCGTCCCCCAGCGCGGGAGTTCCGGAGAGCGTGTCCGGTGGGTGCACCACCAGCATCCTCAGATTGTGTGGGGGATGAATCACGACGACAGTCCCACCGCTTCCGCCCGCCCGCCACAGCAGAGCCGCTGCCACTGCGAATTCTAGCTGGTGACTTCGGGCCCACTCCCTTGCGCGAAGTCCCCTCGGAGCTCCTCCTCTGCCGCCTCTGGCTTCCTCCAGTTCTCAGGCGCACAGGAGGACGTCCCCAGCAGCCGCCCAGCCCCGCCACTCCTGGGAGGCCTGGTGTCCATCGCCTCTGGCACAAGAGACAGTTTGCTGCTCTTGGGGACTTCCTTCCTTGTCGTCTGCTGAGAGGAGACCGGCGGGGTCCCCAACTCCTGCTTGTTAGGGAACACGATGCCCATGTCCCCTTCTAGTCTCTACCACCAGGCTGTGAAATCCCCTCTCAGAGGATGATTCCCACATCAAACAAGCAGGGCTGAGGACTGGCAGGCGACAGTTTAGGAAACTGGCACTTCTCCTAGGGCAGAGGGTGACAGTTCTTAGCAGGTGGGAGATCTGGGTCAGTGGCCCCTGTGAGTCAGGAAGAGCCAGTTCATCTCCCCCTGACCACCAGTCTGATGCGCAGAAAAGCCTTCTCAGGTTAGAGTCCGGGTCAAAACTAAGTCTTACTCTAGACTAGAGGCTCCTTGTGTAGGGGATGAGCGGACCTTGGGCTGCCTTTCTGTTAAATTCAGGACACTAGAGGTTCTCAGACTCTGTTATTCATCTGTAGAAATGAGCACAACCCATTTCTCAAGGTTGCAATTGAATCCAATGAGCTGCTGGGGCAGCCTAACAAAGTGGTTGGGCATGTGGCTGTCTGAGGTTTAAGTGGGCTCTACCCTTTGCTAGCAGTGCAACCTTGGGCAAGTTGCTAATCTTTCTAAATGTCATTTTCCTTACTCACCCAAAGATGCTATGTAAATGACAGGCTTTATCATAGTGCAGTGCTAATGATCCAGTGAGCATGTGACTGCATTCAGGCTGTATGAAAGATTTGAAGACGTGCCAGCATGGGCCAGGCCCAGAGAAAGCCCTGCAGTGTTACTATAATTGTATTTACTACACATGGGGATCACCCAGGCATTGGTCCTGACTTTACATGAGGCACAACTTTTAGAATGACTTTAATGGAGGCAGTGTGGTAAGATGTGGGGTGCAGTGGTGATGCTGGGTCCCAGCTCACACTTTGCTTCTAGCTTCCTACAGCTACTCCTTTGGGTCTTTGTCATCATTTGTGAAATGGCAGTTTGGACCTATTGTTTTCTAAGATCCATTTTAGCTGAACCACACAAAAGTTTAACATCTATTATAAAATGTATTTGTAAAAGAGTATGTGCGTCCTCCCTTCATTTGGTCAAGACATAGCTAAGAGTTCCCCTTCAGCAAGTAATAAGAAGGGAGAAGTTGAGGGCCTGTAGTTATTAGACCCTTACACCAGAGCCTGTGGCCTGTCTGTGGTTTTCTGTTGAGGCATCACCTTTGCCCTCGTCCCTAATGTTTCTGGACCTTCCTCCCACAACCCCTCCCACTGGCTCCCTTGCAACCCCACCCAAGCCAGGGGCTGCCCCCACCTCCCTGCAGATGTTCCTAGTTTGCAGATTGCATGGAGTTCACATTGGTCATTTGTTCCATTTGCTCAGAAACAACAGCTAGCATTATTGGCAGAAAATGGAGAGGATGCCAACTCCAGGATAACACAAAAAGCCCTAGTCATGGGCACTGAGCGGGGGTGGGGCTGGGGGGAGGGAGGGAGCACAGGCTGGACCATCTGTAGTCACCCAGAGTTCTGTTGCCTGCGCTAAAGTCATGGTCACTGAAGCAGTGTCTAGCTTTCCTCTGGGAATGACCAGAACAGGACAGTCGATCACCCTGGAGGGGCAAAGATAGGATGAAATAATATCTTGGAGGCTTGGGAGTGATTGGAGAGCCTGGAACCAGCCTGTAGATCTAGGATGTGTTTCTTTACCTCTTTGAAAGTAGGAAAGATTTCAGGGTTAATGAAAGATTAGAGGATGTTTGGTATTGAGGGTTGAGAGCAAATACAAAAAATGTAATGCAAATTAAATTGGACTCACATACCCCATGTTTTGGCTGCAGTTGGCTGTACTATCCCCTTGATGCTGTTATTCAGCAGCCCTCACTCCATGCTCAGGAGGTGGCCCCTACGTGAATAGTGCTGAGGGATCTGCCAGGCCCTCTAAAATGAATGACATCTGAGAAACAGAAACTATGATTATTGCTCTAAATAATCTGGTTCTTGAGAACTGACCCTTGATGGTTCCCCTGTAGCAACTAAGGGGAACCAAGTGGCTCTTGGGGACTGGTGACCTGACATGCTGCATACTTGGAAGCTGTGCACTGTCAGACCTGAGCCTTTCTTGCCCCCAGGCTAATGAAGGAGCCTACCTATGCTGACAAACTACTCACTTCCTAGCAAGTATGGAGAAGGAAGAGAAAGACAATCTCCTCTCTGTGCAGTCTCCTTCAGACAGTTCCCATTTCTGAAGCCAAGAGTACCATTGGGGAATCCAGAATAGGGGTTAAGCCCCACAGCAAGAGGCTGAGACAATCAGCCCTGGAGAACCCCAGAATCTCTGGAATACCTCCTATGGATTCCCAATCCAACTGTATCTCATGGTTTGGGGAGGAGTGGTAGGTGTGGAATGATTTCCATTTAACTTAATATCTACCAAGCCCCTGGTAAGTAGAGTACTAGATAGGCACTGGAGTGGCCCTGATGCAGAAACCTGGACTCTCCCTGGTGGCACTGCCATTCCTGGTGGCTTGCTGAGGTGCAGGTGCAGGGGCCAGGTTCTGTGCCAGCTGCTGTGCCTACGTTACTTCAGTCAACCCCCAGAGAAGTATCCTTCTCATTTATCAAAGGAGATATGAAGACAAAAGATGAAGCAACTTGGCCAAGGTCATCCATTTAGAAACAGAGTTCAAAAGAAAGACACAGCATGTACTAAAACAACTGGTTGAAACTTGACAGTGATTTCTCCTCTGGAGCAGGCTAGGGTGAACAGAGTGGAGCAGGACAGGTGCCTACAGGAAGATGTAGCAGGGTGCGTGTTGTGAGGGATGCACAGGTGGTTGCAGGGTCTTACTGTAGCTGAACATCCATTTGGTAGAGCCTGGGTGCCATGGGTTTGGAAGGGCACTGCTGAGGCAGGGCGATGTAACTGACCAGCACCCACTACTATACCTACTAGCATGGATTGATGGGCAGATTGGCCAAGAGCAAGTGCAGTGATGAAGAAGGAAGGGTCAAGTTCATGCTTGGTTGGACAATAGGCTATTTGGCTGGAGATTCAGAAAATTGATCTCAGCTTTCAGATGTTTTTGATAAAATTTTTTTTAAAAATGAAAAGAAAGTTGGGACCAGAGTGACAAGGGAACCAGTGAAAGGATTTGCTTGTGAAGAAAACTGACTGCCTGTTTCAGTTTGGATCTTGAACTAGCCACTCTGGGCATCAGTTTTCTCAGGAGTTTCATCCCATTTCAAATCTATGTGTCCTAAAAACTTCATCTTGAACACAGTGGCATGGGGCAAGATCGGTGGTCAGGGGTCAGAGGCAATGTGTCCGACTAACTTGTAACAAGGGATAGAGGTGGTTCCAGCTCCTGCTGACAGAGCACGAACAGGGCAAGCAAGGGACAGACCAAAGACAAAGGAACAAATGAGTTTTGATTGTGAAAAGTGTGACATAGGAAATAGAATGAGATTGTTGGAGAGAGCATGTGTGTGCGTGTGTGTGTAAGCATGTGCGTGTAAGGGGAACCATATGAGATAGATCACAGAGATTAGAGAATGAAATGAGCTATTGTAGGTAAAAATGCTGAAATCACAAACTGTAATGTAAATATTACGCTTCTCTCTAAGGGTCCCTTTAACTAGACCCACATGGGTTACGCACGAAATTTTCTATAGGTTCTGGTTTGGAATTGAAGTTAGAAGATGCAAAAATTTATTTCTGTGGAGGCAGAGGCCTTCAGATACCCCTTCTGATTCTTCAGTGGGCAGAGAGAGGTACAGTCAGCATTCTTACAGGTAAAGAGAAGACAGATCTGAGAATAATACATCATACATTCAACTGGAATTTATTGCAAATCTCCTATGTTAGGGCTTCTGCTGATTTTGGGAGAAAGGGAGTGGGAGGAAGATTCAAAGATGAATAAGGCAAAATTTCTTCATTTAAGGAATTTATTAGCTAGTGGGAGAAACTGTCATGTAAATAAATACAAATTGGTATATAAGTGCTCAAATAGAGGAATATGTAAGCTCATGTGGGAGTACAGAGGAGGAAGCTACTAACTCAGCCTCGTAGCATTAATAACTTCAATCCCTCGTGGAATTAAGTGGGATGTACAAAAATAAAAATAAATTTTACCTGGAGGAATCATGTCGTTATGTTTTATACACATCATTCCTAAGAGAGTGTTTACTAGACATTGCTGGTTATGGATGCCCAAATGTTGTGATGAAAGCTTTCTCCGAAAGCTCACTAAAAATGATAGAACATTTTCCATTTTATATATATATTTTTTTTCTCTTTTGCCCAAACTGATAACTTAAAAAGTGATTGTGGACTACTTATGGGGGGAAAAAATTCCTACTCAAATCATGAGGGAATGGACGCGGATCCCTGCATGACAGATTGGAGTAATTAATCCGCTGTCTTGCCTTTGGAATAATCGCTGATCCTCCCTCTTAGTTTTATGTAGTTATTATTGATATATTGCATACATCCAGAAAGAATGTAAAACGACTCATAGTCAAAGAACAGGGAGTGACAGAATTACTAAAACACTAGGAGCTGAGGGACGATATGGGACACATAGACGTTGTAGAAGATCTGAGCAAGGTATGATTACCCAGACTGAGCACCAGCCCCGAGACTCCTGGCTGCTTAGACAAAAATGAATTATTACAATGCTCTCTCCCTAGCCAGATGAGAAAAGCAGTCTAGTTTATTAAGAAAAGCCACCTCTTTTCTAGCACTAACAGTCCTCAGAGAAATTTATCTTATGAAACTTTATGTAAGTGACATAGCAGCAGCTAGTATCTTCAATCATGATGAAATGCTGAGACGTACTTCCTAAAACAGTTTTCTGTATTAATCTTTAATAAAAAGCAGAGGGAATAAGGTTATCTGGGAAGGCACTTCAGCAGGGAACTAGAGTAATGTGATTTCACAGCACCATGGCTGATCCTGGCTTGGTGCAGGAGTGTGAAGAGAATACGGAGGAGGGGCCGGCTGGGTGTTCTTCACAAGGCCCGAGTAAGTGTCTTCTTGGCTGGGCTTTCACAGGAGCTAGAGACCAGACAAGCGACACCAAATGCACTGCCCCTAGTATCTGGCCTGACCTAGTCCTACCCACTAGGGCACTGAAGAACTTCTGCCCCAAATGGCAACTTGGGTTTTGGCATACTTGATACTGCATTGTACCTGAGTGGTTCACTGAAAAATCCAGGGCTTTGAAGCCAAGATAGACTTGGGTTCAGGCTCCAGCTCTTCTGTCTGCTGACTGTTTGCCCAGTGTAAAGTCATTCAGATCTCACCAAGCCTTAGTTTCCTCATCTGGGAAGTGGATCTGATGTTACTACATACTGACTTTCAGGGTTAGTATAGGATTGTAAGCAATGTGTGCAAAACACCTAACAAAATGCCTGGCACATGTCAATTGGTGTTCAGTTAGTGATAGTTCGTAAGGTAATAACCATGAAAGGATCTTGTAGAGTAGGAGGGGAGGACCCATGTCATCAAAATAGGGGAGGTTACTTATCTCCCAATGTGGCAGGAAAGTTTGCATCCAATTCATTAAGAAGTTTTATCACATTTGTTAACGCAGAAGTTTAGACAGAAGGAGCCAGGGCACAGCCCTCCGTGAGGATTTAGGTTCGGCAGTTGTTCTATCCAGAGTTCATCCATACACCTTCTGGTATTTAGGTAAAGGCACAAGGATCAACATCAGGATCCCTAGTTGACACAGGTGGGATCAGGGGGTGAAGCCAGACCACGATGGGTAGCCCCTGGTGGTAGGGGACACCTAGCCTAGTGATTAGATGCCAGGGACCGATACAGAGAGGCCAGGTTGTGAAGAGACATGAGGGTGTTTGAGAAATCCTGGGCTCTGAAAGACAGGAAGCTTTTCTACAGAGGGGGAGGGCAAGTCAGAGATTGGCAGGTGGCAAGGGAAGGACCAATGACACAGGTATGGCAGGTGGCTAAAAATCTCTCCACCTGTTTCTTCCTCTGTGAGATGACATTAATGATACCTGCCTTGTGGGTCTGTTGTGTTCATTTAATAAAGTGTGTGGAGCTCTGCACATTATGAAGCAAAACATAGTCACTTTTTATCGGAACACGTGCAGGTTTGAAAGGCAAAGCGGCTTCTCACCTTGCATCAAAAGGATTGACTGGACTTGGGAGTTCCCAGGAATACCCTCTGTGGGACTGGGTTGAATTCGGGCAGTTGGATATCTTTTCTGGTCCCTCTGGCCCTCCCTCAATTCTCACTTTCATTTTCTGCACCATCTGAGGGTGCTGGTTAAGCAGGGCTCCAAGGGGGTGTTTTGAGTTCTCATTTTCCTTCTCAGCAGCAGCCTGGGACCCGAGACGCAGCAGAAACGTGCTGCCATCAGGCGGCCGCAGCTGAGTATCACGCCTCGGCCAGGAGGCAGGGACAGGCCTTTCTGACAGCTGAAGGGGAGGCTACTCAGACCAAGACTCAGGCAGTTAAAGGCATCCTCACTTTTTGAGTGCCTTGAACCTGGAGCAACTTGACAGTTAGCTGAACCCTTCTCTGGATTTTTCACCAGGGCCTGGAGACCTTCTGACACGGTGGGGGTGGGTGGGTGGTCTGGTGGTGGGACTGGGCAGTCAGCACAGTTCCTCTTCCCGTGGCAGGATTTCCTGTTCCTCAGAGTGAAGGGACCTTGACCTCACTTTCCAGACCTCACCTCTCCCTTACCCCTCACACTGGCACTAAGTGAATCTCCACGTGCTCAGACTAGAGGATGGCAAGTAGCCACTCACTGTGTGTCTAGGCACCACAGCTGGAGTGGCCTATGTGACTGGGCCCTGGGAGAAGGTCCAGGAGACAAGGGCTCCAGATGAGCCCCTTGGGGAAGCCTCATCTCTTCCTCTGGCTTGACTGAGAGGCAGACAAAGATGGTGAGACAGGCAGGGGTTGTAAGAGAAAGCCAGCACCCTCAGGGGTGACTCTGAGCACTGTTTTTTTCTAAGTCTCTGCTCTTAGCTAGCAAACATAAAGCTCTATAAAAATCTAAGACTTTGGGGAAGTGGCAACGAGGCCAAGAGGAAGTGAGCAAACTGATTTTGTGCAACTCTGCAGACACAGTGGAGTCAGTGAGCGAGCCCTGGGCAGAAGCTGCCACTTTCTGCCTGCCCGACATCCTGTCTTAGCTGCCTCCTGGACCAGTTCTAGAGCTCCAGTGGTCCTTGCCCTGGGCTTCTGCTAACACCACATCTTGCTATTATTGCAGGGGCACCTACAGTTTTCTAGGCTTTTCTGAAAAAACTTCAAAGCATCAGATGAATCCTCTCTTCTGCTAGCCTTTCAGGATGTCACAGCCTTGTGGCTGTACTGTGCCCAGTTGCAACAGGCCCAAGTAAGCACCAGGCCAAGGTTCGGGACACGTGCGGCCTTTCTCCAGGACTCCAGTCACTTCCTGTGATTCAGGCCAATGGTTCCTCCCAGATTCTGGCCTCCCTGATGAAGTTCAGATTCTTTTAGTAGGACTGAAAACAGCCATGGTCCTTCTTTTAGGTGGAAAAATCTCCTAAACCATGGTTCACTTATAATTTATTTATTATTTACAAAAACTTTTTTGGTACTCTGATCCAATGAATAGTTTTCTTTCTGGTCCAGAGCTTCTTGTAGGAGCCCCAGGCCCACCAGTCATGCAATCATATCTCTGGTTCTGCCATCTCTTCCTAACTCAGAGCAGTCGCTGAGTACATTATACTTGTTCTTTGTCCCCACAGTCTTGGTGGCCACTTTCTTTTTCAGATCTGAGAATATATTCACCTCCCATTGATGCTGATAACATGGCAACGTCAAACCGAGGGACTCCTTGAACTTGTGAAAGCTTTGTGTGGTTGTTCATTCGCTTACCGAAGGCTGTTGTTCAGAACCTGGGCTCTGCAGCAGGGGTCTGGGTTTCAATGTCAGCTCTGCCTCCTCCTAGGTGTGCAGGCTTGGGCTAGTTCTTTAACCCTCTGGAGCTTCAGATTGCTCAGCATTAATGATAGTATTTATTTTATCAGAGAGCTTCAGTGAGCGTTGAATGGGATGGTGAATATAAAACACTAAGTGCTAAGCAGGTCCTAGCTGACTTCTTGTTATTAATACCCAGGCTCTGGGTACACAGTGTAGTTCACTGAGGTGCTTTCCTGTTCATACATTTGTCAAAAATATACCAAGCACCTATGACCTCCAGGCGTGGTGATAAGGGCTGGAAATGCAGAAATGGAAAGTGGTGGTCTCCGCCCTCTGGGAACTTATGGAGTAACAGGGCAGGGGTGTGGACACACAGCACACTGAGGCCCCAGAGGGGAGGTGAAGTCTGGGAATTTTTCTTCAAGGTCCCGTTGGAGTACGATCTTGAAGAAAAAGTATATTCTAGGCTCAGTGCCCAAAACTCAGTGAGTAAGGGCGCCAGCCACATACACCGAGGCTGGCAGGTTCAAGCCCGGCCCGGGCCTGCTAAACAACAATGACAACACCAACCAAAAATAAAATAGTCAGGCGTTGTGGTGGGTACCTGTGGTCCCAGCTCCTTGGGAGGCTGAGACAAAAGAATTGCTTAAGCCCAGGAGTTTGAGGTTGCTGTGAGCTGTGACGCCACGACACTCTATCTAGGGTGACATAGTAAGACTCTGAAAAAAAAAGAAAAAGTGTATTCTAGGTGGACTTGGGGGAGAAGGGCCCCTATGCCAGGCAAAGAGCATTTGTACAGGGAAGAGGAAGTGAAGGAGAGTGCTTCTGAGCCACGACGGGCTTGGCATGGTAGGGCTTATAGTTTTTGTAGGTGGTAGGAGGCGGCAGAGGCTGGGAGACCCCATCATGGAGGGTGTAAGCCACTGTAAGGAGTCTGGACTTGATCCTGAGGCCACGTGAGAGTAAATGGTTTTTAAGCAGGGGGAGGAGTGCTCCTGGCAGTTGAGTTTCAACATGACCTAATTCTCAAATAGGCAGAGGTGGCTTGGTTGGCCCCATGTGTGTCCCCTGCCTCCCTTCTCTCCAGGGAACTCTTCTTCCATATGTTATCTTGTCTACAGAATGCTATGTTTGGACACAAACTCCGTTTCCTTGGTTTCTCTAGCCCAGCTGAGATGGGCTGATTCCTAAAGAACTAACCTATGCATCAGACAGGAGGGAGGGGGAATTTTTTTACAGTGACTTTCCAAGAGTCAAAGATTGCTTTATCATGAGAACTGGCTTTTTCTAGTACATATGGCCTTTTAGAAATTGCTCTTGGCAACTTCCTCCTCTCAAGCAGAGATAAGGAAAGCAGTTGTAGTAGAAATGTTTATGGGAGGCCACATTCATTGGAGACTGTTGAAACTGTTCAAGTTCAGCATTACAGGGATGTAGGCAGAGCTAATTTTGGAAAATGCCAGCATGATGGCAATGCAGTTGGAAAGGACTGCCCCTTAGTGTCTGGTCTGGGGAGTTTCTTCAGGAAGAGATGACAAGTCTGGCAGGGACTAGTATGGTCTATAGGTCAGACTTGGATCAAGTTGGGAAAAAGCAGTGAATCACAGGGTGCAGAATCAGAACAAGAAGGCAGAGGGACAGGCCCTGTCCAGGGCATCTCCCTAATGCCCCACTGATGAGTGTTTGTTGCTAGACACCACCACACTATTTTTATTTTTGGCTGTACACATATATAGGTGCTTTCAATTTGCTGTGTAGGCTTACATCCAAATAACCCCTTTGCACAGTGATGAGCAGCACCTGAAGCAGGTGGGGTCCCTAAATAATAGCTGCGTTCAAGCATCTGGTTCCCAGAAGCTGATGGCCAGGTGAGAAGCTTCAGGGAAAAGGGTCTGATTCCCAGACAGATGCATGATGGTGCTGAGGCTTGGGAGGGCGGGAGGCCGGTCGTGCTGTGAGACTCTGTGCACACGCTGCCTTTTCCCTCCATTCGTGCATCTGGTCATCCTGCTGTCCTTTTGTTCCTCAAATAGCTTTGACACTGGTAGATGCTAGTGTGAGAGCATGAGAGACTTTGCTAGGGGTGTGGGTTGAGAAGAGAGACTGAGGCTCAGATGTGCTGAGTTTTTGCTCTTTTGAGCAGAGACTCTTTGCTTGTCCCTTTGACAAAGGATTGTTGTGGCAAAGGCTAGGTGTCAGCTATGCTCAGCAAAGAGTCAACTCCTGCAGCTGAATTCTCAGCGCTTGCTGTTATGCACTTAGAAGGAATAAGTGCTGGTTAAGGTTAGGAAGCTGCCACCAAAATCTATTTCTTGTTTCTCTGCTTCTCCTGTCTGCCTCCTTATATGGGACCTTGCTGTTAACCCAGCCCAAAGCAAGAATATTGCATAGTTGGCACACTTAACTTCTCTCCCCTCCAGTCCTATACCCTCATTGGTCCCTGAATGAATGAATTCTGTCACCTAATCTTGTTTTGACCATTCTCTCTGCCACTCCCACCTCCTCCTCAGCTCTTTCCATCTTTTTGCTGAGAGTTCCGTGCTCTGTACTTCCTCTTGGCACATCTCACTTCCTGAAACACCACTAAAGAGGGTTGGTTATCTTGATGGAACTCAGACAGCCCTCTGGGGACAGGGGAAGGCAGAGGCCTTGACAGTGTCTGTCTGGGGAACTAAGAGTAGCAGGACTTTCACATTTAGCCCACATAGAACCATCCTGCAGGCCTCTAGGAGCCCAGGCGCGTGTGGCTGGTAGAGGAGCTGGAAGAGATCGCCCTGTGAAGGGCCCTGTCTAGGGAATGGATCGCCCCACCAGAGAAGAGGAGTGAGTGAGGTGTGAATTCTAGACTGTTGCTACCCATGGACCTCTGGGAAGATATCTGGGAAGATCTAGGCCCACTGGCCATTAGATCCTGCTGGCTCACCTGTCCCCGTGGGGACTCGTCTGGGAAGGCAAGATGCCCATCAACAGCACCGCCCTGTCTCTGGCCAGCTTTACCTACATCACTGTGGAGGTTTTCATTGGGCTGTGCGCTATAGTGGGCAATGTACTGGTCATCTGGGTGGTCAAGCTGAACCCCAGCCTGCAGACCACCACCTTCTATTTCATTGTCTCCCTTGCCCTGGCTGACATTGCTGTAGGGGTGCTAGTCATGCCTTTGGCCATCGTCGTCAGCCTGGGCATCACAGTCCACTTCTACAGCTGCCTTTTCATGACCTGCCTGCTGCTGATCTTTACCCACGCCTCCATCATGTCCTTGCTGGCCATCGCTGTGGACCGGTACTTGCGGGTCAAGCTTACTGTCAGGTAGCCTGCGGGATATGGGGGGTGGGGGGAGTTATAGAGGTGCCTGTGAAATGAGGCTACAAAGTTTAGATCCCAGACCTTTTGAGTGATAATGAATGCACATTGGTTGAGATAGGGCAATGAATGTCTGTGAAGAGTTGAGCAATGAATGATGATTCAGAGCCAGGAATGCTCCAGTCCTTTCTCCACTGGCTACGGGCAGATGCTCAGGCCTCAGGGTAGCTGACATTGATGAAGTCTCTAATTAGTAAAACATGCTCTTAAGTTTTAGAAACAGTAGAACCCTACCAGATAAAACTTCTTACTTTAGGAGAAGCAGGCAGATGAGAATGAGGGAAGACAAACTGGAGGTTCTTTTCTTTGCAAATGTAGGTTATTATTTCATCTTTTTGCTTTGATTCTGTGCCCACCTCAAGCTTGAGAAAAGGGTTCTTAGAGTGTGTATATTTCTCCTCCTTTTCTTCCTCCTTCCCCTCTTGCTACTCCTCTTCCTGCAATGAAACCTTTCCCTCCCCCAAAATGTTCTTCACTGCCCACCTAGTTCCAAGCTTCTGTGTGAGTATGTGAAGAGAGCAGACTGCTAAACTGAGAACTCTAATTCCTCAGTTGTCCTAAATTGCACTGGCCTCATGTTTCGCCTCTCTTTTGAGGAAAGAGCACAGAGAGGGGGCTACAACTAAGTTATAGATGTAAACAAGCCTGTGTTCAAAGACGATCTTGAGAACTGATCTTGGCCAGACTATTTCACTTTTTCTCCTTCAGTTTCTTCATCCATATCACAGTGGTTAAGATGCTCTCAACTCAGACCTACCTTTTTTCAATTTTACTCCCACCTCTTCTAGCTGGTATAAGGTACTTGCCTGTGTTTCAATTTTTTAACTGTAAAATGGGGATAATAATTTGCCCTTTCCTCATAAGACTAAATGAGTTAACATATGTAAAGTTCTTAGAAAAATACCTGGCACACAGCCTATGGTCCATAAATAGTAGCTGTAATTCCTATTATTTTCACAATTGCCATCAGTAAAATGGAGATCATCAGAAAAACATCTTGTTTGTTGTGAGATTTAACTGACGTAAAATATGCTGAGTAGACAGTCGGTATTTAACAATATTAGTCTCCTTCTTACAGTCTGTGTAGGTTGTTGTCGGGAAGGATGTTTAAGCAGAAAGGGTGACTTTTACTGGCTGAGTCTTTTAAGGTCTCTGAAGTACTTCAACACAACCTATAGGACTCCACTGAATCACTGAACTCAAACACCAAGGATGGATGCCCATGCAAACAGGGGCAGGGCAGGTAGAGAGGAAGTGTGGAGAGACACAGCATAATTTACGGGCATCTGTACAACAGCCAAACAAAAACAGTGCAGGGTGTGGCAGGCAAGCATGTTCTGAGAAGACCATTTCACACCAGGTATGTGATCCCCAGAGACTTAGATAAATCTTACCACCCAGAGGTGAAGAATTCTTACACTAGAAATGGAAATAATTTTAAGCAATGTATTCCTCATCCTTTCTAGATTGTTCATTTTTAGAAGATTCCCCAGAGGAGTTTGCTGAATTTTTCTCTATGGTCTGCCCATCCTATCTTCATATCCGGTAGAGTTTAGCTCAAATCACCATAGAATATCAACGCTCTCCTCTCTCAACAGAAGACTGGGGAATTGAGAGAGTGTATGCTTTGGCCCACCCTGTCTCTCTCCTTTACCCTTGCCATCTCCCTCCACCCTGTAGCAATTCCTGCTGGGAACTCACTGGCTTTTTTCATTCAAACAGATACAGAAGGGTCACCACTCAGAGAAGAATATGGCTGGCCTTGGGCTTTTGCTGGCTGGTGTCATTCCTGGTGGGATTGACACCCATGTTTGGCTGGAACGTAAAACTGACCCCATGGTACCACAGAAATGTCACCTCCCTCTCCTGCCAATTCCGTTCCGTCATAAAAATGGACTACATGGTCTACTTCAGCTTCTTCGTCTGGATTTTAATCCCCCTGGTCGTCATGTGTGTCATCTACCTTGACATCTTCTACATCATCCGGAAGAAACTCAGTCAGAACGTTTCTAACTCTAAAGAGTCAGGTGCATTTTATGGACGGGAGTTCAAGACAGCTAAGTCCCTGTTTCTGGTTCTCTTCTTGTTTGCTGTGTCCTGGCTGCCATTATCCATCATCAACTGTGTTATCTACTTTGATGGGGAGGTACCACAAATTGTGTTATACTTGGGCATCCTGCTGTCCCATGCTAACTCCATGATGAACCCTATTGTCTATGCTTATAAAATAAAAAGGTTCAAGGAAACCTATCTTTTGATCTTCAGATCCTGTATGATCTGCCGTCCCTCTAATTCCTTTAACCCAAACGTTGAGCAGATTTCTGAGTAGTTATCCATGAACGATGATGAATCTCTGTCTTCAACAAACACTTGAAGACCTGACCTATCTGCCTGGGTCAAGGGCATTTTGCATCCTTGATTCCTTCTGCTGAGGTGGAGAACATTTGGCTGGCTGTCTCTTATCATACCTCCCCTATGACCCTCTTCCTCCACTTCGGTTATTTTTTCTTGATCTTCTTTTTTAACTCAGTTTTCTGGAGGCTTGACTTGAGGATGATGTCTTATTGTACTATTGCTTACTTATGTCCCTCCTTCTCAAACAGAAGAAGAAATTGTGGAGTCTGAGGGGTGCTTCATTCACTTACCAACAGAAGACTCTAGTTGGTTTGGACACACATATTATAGTGACTCAGTTCCACCCCAGTGTGAAACATAGCAAAGAACTCAGAAGATGCCTAGGAGATGGTGGGAACAGGAATGAACTGGTTTTAAATCGTTGAACTTATCTGTGAATGTACTTGAGTAAATAAAAGATGATAGCTAACTGTTGTATGGCTCTTTGCTAGGGTCCCTTGGGGCCTGAAGACCTGACTGGCTGCTCTTGACAGTCACTCAACCTGCTGCTATGCTACCTGGAGTCACGTGGCCTGCTCAGCTTTTTATCCATTGCTCCAGAACACCCTGCTTCTTATTCCTGGGCTGATCAGAGCATTTGCCAATTTCATGTACTGTTCCCTTGATGTTAGAGGAAGAATCCTAATCATTTCCCCGGATGTTTCATTCTAACAGGAGTAGTGGGCAGCTATTACTTGTTAAATACCTTCCATGCATTATCTCTTTAGATCCTGAAAATCTGTGAGGTAGGTGCCACCATTAGTACCATCACCATTTTGCAGAAGAAAAAACCGAGGCACAGAGAAGTTAAGTAATTTTTCTGCAACTCCTTGATTAACAAATAGGAGAGCCAGGACTTAAGCTCAGCCCTGCCTTATGGGAGAACCTGAGCTTCTTACCACCTATTCTCAGACAAGACAGATGGGTATAAGCCACAGTTTGTACATGTGAGGGCTGCTGTTTTTTCACCTTGCTGATCTCTAAGCAGAATTCTGGACAGGGTAGAGTGCCGGTCACTATGTCTGAGCATTTCGGGAGTATGACTCCAGAAGTTCGAGGTGGAATGTCTGGCTCAGTGTGTTCAAATCTGCAGCTATAGATTCCCACTCCCAAGGCAGTATATGAACTTGACAAGAGCAGCAAAGTGGAGATTTCAATTAAACACCATTAAAGAGAGTAAGTGTCTCTGAAAGTGAATTTAATTCTGAGCCAGTCCTGAAAGTTTATTCTAAACCTAATCTTAGAGCTTGATAACAAAATTGACTTGTTAACATTTCTTTTCAGCAAAGGGTCCTTGCTTCCCTTCTTGTCAGTCTAGGAAGAAGCAAGAATTCTAGGATGTTTTCCCCTCCGTTGATTTGTTTTAGTTAGAATGTGCCCCTAAAACGAGGCCCTGGGTTCATTCCAAGGCTTCTGCTGTTCCTGCCATCCAGTTCTGCCCTGAAGATCTTTGCACAGAGGGAGAACGGAGAGGAAGTGTTGTTCAGGTCTGTCTCCCAGTAATCTTCACACCAAGCTTCTAAGTTTACTAATAATTTCTAGCTGTCATAGCAACACTTTACCCTTGTCCTTTTTTCTTTTAGAAACTTGATTTAAAGCGACCACTTCCCTCAAGACAAAACAGCTGTCTTTCTTTAATCATTTGGTGTCATTAGGCAGGCTGCAGCTCTTCAGTTTCAGAACTGCTTGTACTTTTTTTTTTTTTCTTGCTTCCTTCTCTTCTTCCTACTTCTCCTCCTTCTTCTCTCTCTCTCTCTCTCTTTTTTTTGTTGCTTTTCTTTTTGATTGCCACTGCTTCACAAGTCCACTTAACGGCTTTTTGTTTTGTTTTTGTTAAATGGGGATCTTCTGAGATAAGGTGTTTCACCAGCATAGAAGAAATCTTTACAGTGAAAATGTCTTTTACAGTAAACTCAAAACAAATGAACCAAGGGTCATTGCTGAAGAGCTTGGCTAGAAGTCCATTCTGGTTTCAGAGTTTAGAGAGCCCCTTCTGCCTGGTTCTCTTTCAGTTAAGCAGTCAAAGGAAACTGTGGGCTTTTATTTTAAAGACATAAGGTAAAAAGACCACCCAGACAAAACTTCTTTCTCTTCCATACAAGTAAGCTGGAAAAGGTGCATGTTAAGCAACTGTTTTGTTTTAAGGTTTTTTTTACCTTTTTTTTTTTTTTTTTTTAAGTCACCTGTGGAAATAATTGGAGACTAATGAACACAAAGACTATTTAATTATTCTGAGCTTGCTATAGTGAGGGAGTCAGCCTCAGTTGCTTGCATTTTGGTAGGGACTCAAAGGCAGGCAGAAGAGTGGGAAAGCTTTAAAGGGGGGCAAAAGTGTAAACTGAGGCACATTAAAATTGGAATGATCTTATCTGAGCGTTCGGTAGTTCATGAATCGGGCAGCTACAGATGGCAAGCTATTGGGCACGTTCCACTGAGAGGGCAAAAGGGGAAATATTTATAAGGTATTTGTGGAAGGAAGATAAATAGTTTACTATTTAAATTGCACATGAACTTTATGTCCACCCTGTATATTCGATTGGTTCAAATGGAAAGTCCCTAGTGAAAGGGTTGACTTGGTGGTTTTTGATTGATTACCACTGAGTTGGGCTTCTGTTTGCTTATATAAGGTCCCAAGGGGCTGGAGCCCTCTTAGCCTAATGGCTGCCCAATTAAGTCTTATTTTGTTTTAATATTAATAGTAAAAATTAAAAAGGGAAGGCTTCATGTGTGTTCCTATGGAAGAGTGTTGGCATGAGGAAGCTGTAGTCTGGCTAACTGGAGTGGGGCACCCCATGTCATTGGCTGGGGGTGCATACTTGGCTTTCTCTCGTTGGTCCTAAGTTGGAAGTAGGGACAAAAATTAGGGAAGTTTTTAGTTATTAATCAAGCCCTGGCAATTTCAGCATTGTCAGAGATAAGGACTACTTTTAAATAACATAACTACGGTGTCTGTATTAGTTATCTATTACTGTGTAACAAATTATCCCAAACTTAGAGGCTCAAAACAGTAATCCTTTATTATCTCTTGTGGTTTCTATGAGCTGGGAATTCCGGGGCAACTTGATTGAGTGAATGGTTCATGTTCAGGGTCTCTCATGAGGTTGCTGAGTTTCTGGTCACTTGAAGGCTTGACTGTGGCCAGAGGATCCACTCCCAAGGTGACTCTCGTATGTCTTGTAAGCTGAGACACATTAAAATTGCTGGCAAACTGGTTCCTTCCCACCTGGGCCTCTTCACAGCGAATCCCCATGACACGGTGGCTGACTCCCCAGGGAGCAGGGCAAGAGACCAGGGTGCATGTTATACACCCTTTCTGACCTAGCTCTGAAGTCACACACCATCATCTATACTTTATGGATTACAAAGTCTGACCTTGATTCGGTTTGGAAGG
Organism: Loris lydekkerianus; assembly: GCA_963574355.1. Taxonomy (NCBI): domain Eukaryota; kingdom Metazoa; phylum Chordata; class Mammalia; order Primates; family Lorisidae; genus Loris; species Loris lydekkerianus. The sequence goes on along the minus strand of CAUYPK010049801.1, from coordinate 39,304 downwards.
GGGACTACAGAGGGCATGACCACCAGGAGCTACCTTGAAGGCTGCCCCCTGACAATACCATTATCATAAATAACGAAGAAGAAATAAATTAACAATTATTTCTTAATAGTGTCACGTTTTCTGAATTGTTTGCTGCCATACAAATATAAATAGGTTCCCTCTATTTCAGTTAGCTGATATGTCTACGCCCCCCTTTAATCTATCACTTCTCCTTTTCTTTCTTCCTTTTCTGTCATGCAATTTATTTGTGGAACTCGGAACTTTCTGATGAGGAGTTAATGAGATAATGTAAGTACACAATGCAGGCTTGCCACTGGCCCATATGCTGAGTTTGTGTGGACTGGAGGAAGGCTCCCCTCCCAAAAGAAGACATTATTGCACAACCTGGGCAATATTCACATCTGACATTGATGGGAAGTGCTAGCTCTGAAGCGTGATAAGCAGTGCCCAGCTTAATTTCACTGGAAGGGTGTTTCAGTGATTCAGACTTCTAAAACCAGCAGTCAGAGCATGTGAGAAGCCGCCTCGCTGCTGCTGCTGCATGACAAATCTCCTAGTTCTCTGCCAGCTCTTCCCAGAAGTCTGCAGACTGCAGCCCTGGCTGCTGACACCTAAGCACCCACACTTGTGTGTGCTTACATGCTTCAGATTCCAGACACACAGGCTGCTAACAGCTGGCACACTCCACCCACCAACCACACCCCCCAGGAGGCTGCAGGGGCCACTGGAGAGTTGGGTTAGTGAGGAATCTCTTTGCTGAGATTCCTCTCACTTATACAGAGATTGGGCCTCCAAGAATAATGGACAGACAGGAGGAGCATCCTCTGATGATGCCAGGATCATCGGCAACAGGGCAGGTCACAAATGAGCACCTGCAAATGTGTGCCAGTGATGGTAGGTGTGCGCGTGTGCCCTTTTGAATGTGTACAAGACCTGGTGTGGCAGATTTGTCTAGAGGAGAGATTTCCACTTTTGTTTGGGGCTCTGCCAGGAAGCCCAAAATTGTTTTATTTGCCCCGTAAGTAAGTTTATGTCCATGAATGGCATCCTTCTGATGACCCTCTGGTGCAGTACCATTGTGCAGTGTACAACCTGGACACCTATCTGTGGCAGCATTGCTTGGATTACTTGGTTCTTCTCACTTTTCACTAGTCTGTTCAAATAAGATAAAATCATCTTAAGCTCAAATATATCTGTTTTCCTTGAACAGGTCCAGGATTCCTGAGATCCCTGAGTATATCCTATCACTCCAGTTAAAGATTTGCTTCCTTCCAGCCATGTGGCCCTTTATTCTGCTCTCCTTGGCCCTCTTTTCAGGTAAGATGGGGACAGGAACAATTCTAGCCCTTCAAGCTGTGGCCTCCCTGGAGACCCTGCACTGGAGTTTTCTCCTATTGGAGTCTCTGTTTGTTCTCACAAACCACCTAAGTAATGAATAGGAAAATAAAAGAGGTGAAAATAATATTAGTTCTTGTTTTTAGCTCTTATAAGAGGGCTTGTGAGGCGTTTGAAATCTTTGGCTAAAATGAGGGCTCTGTATTTTCTCTTTCAGTTTCCCCAAGTGTCCCTTTCTCTTCCTCCTCTCCTCTCAAAAAATCTTTCTCTTCCTCTTCTCCCCTCAAAAACTATTTGTGCAGATACATGAGGACTCAACTTACCCCTTTCTGCCCAAGCGTGACCCCAAGATGGGATTGGAAGACTGGCCTTGTCCCAGCTCTGCCGCCTTTCAGTCGTGTGACTGTCGAGTCACTGCACCTCTCCTTGGGTCAGCATCCATGTCTATAAACTGAGGCTCACACGCTCTTCCTTGTGGGGTCACTATGAGAACAAAACGACATTGAGGATGGGAGCCTGTTTTATAGGAGCCATATCTGAGGAGCATTGGAAGGTCCTCAGCACACATGTGGAAGGTGGAGAGAGGGATGGGCTCTGCTTGGTCAGACATTTTCCCAGCCCTGGTCAAGCTGGACGGGGTGTGTGTAGCTTCCTCACTACACAGTATCCTGAGATCATAGAGGTGCCTGTGCTGGTCTTGCACAGAGGAAGCATGAGGTTCTTAGCTCCTAAAGACAGAACCTGGGGCAGCGCCTGTGGCTCAAAGGAATAGGGTGCTGGCCCCATATACTGGAGGTGATGGGTTCAAACCCAGCCCCTGCCAAAAACCGCAAAAAAAAAAAAAAAAAGACAGAACCTGACTCCCTCTATTTTCAGCTCTATGAAGCCAGCAGAAGTCTCTGAACGTTCTCACTTTCTTTTTGAGGGTGCCAAGGTGGGGTAGGAACAAAGGACAGAGAATCTACTAATAGTAAACCTCGGGTTCTTAAAGGTTCCTGCCAAGAAGTGGTGAGAGTTCTCCATGTCTGACCCACTCTTAGGCTGGGGAAAAAGACTTCTCCAGGGTTGCTGTATTAGTTTTCCAGGGCCACTGAAACAAAATACCACAGTCTAGGAGGCTTACACGGTGGAAATTTATTTATTTACTGTTAAGGATGCTAGAAGGTCAAGGTAAGTGTCTGCAGGTTTGGTTTCATCCTGAGGCCTCTCTTGGCCTGTATATGGCTGGCCTCCTGTCATGTCCTCACAGGGTCATTCCTCTGTGTTGTTAGTGTCTCTTTTTTTTTGGTGGGTGGGACAGAGTCTCATTATGTCGCCCTCAGTAGAGCGCTGTTGCGTCACAGCTCACAGCAACCTCAAACTCTTGGGCTTAAGCGATTCTCTTGCCTCAGCCTCCCAAGTAGCTGGTACAGGCACCCGCTGCAACGCCCAGCTATTTTTTGGTTATAGTTGTCGTTGTTATTTGGCAGGCTCAGGCTGGGTTCGAACCCAGCAGCCTTGGTGTATGTGGCTGGTGCTGTAACCACTGTGCTAGGGGCTCCAAGCCAATCTCTCTCTCTTTTATAAGGACACTAGCTAAATTAGATGAAGGGCCACCCCAATCACCCTATTTGAACTGAATTACCTCTTTAGAGACTTTATGTCCAAATACAGCCACATTCCAAGGTAACAGGGGTTAGGGGCTCCCGTAGCTCAGTGGTTATGGCATCAGCCACATACACCAAGGTTGGTGAGTTCGAACCTGGCCCGGGCCAGCTAGACAACAATGATGACAAACCTCAACAAAAGGCATTGTGGTGGGCGCCTGTAGTTCTAGCTACTTGGGAGGCTGAGGCAAGCGAATCTCTTAAGCCCAAGAGTTTGAGGTTGCTGTGAGCTATGACACCATAGCGCTCTACTGAGGGCGATAAAGTGAGACTCTGTCTCAAAAAAAAAAAAGAAAAAAAAATAGGGGTTAGGACTTTAACATGTGAACTTTGGGGTGGGACACAGATATAGGGATCAGGGGATACTTGTCCAATCACCCAAAAGTTTGCTGAAAGATCAACTCACAATTAAGGCAGATTAATAAGAGAAAGGCTTATTTATGATGCACATGGGGAGAAACATGGCGTGATTACTCAGTATTCCAGTGGGATCCAAATGTTTTTATACATGACTTTTAGAGGGCAGGGAAGTGCTAAGACATATAGGTAATACTGTTTTGGGAGGACCAAATGGTGCTGGGGAAATAAATAGATGGGGAAAATAGATTGACTTGTAAATGATTCTCTTAGCAAACTAAGCTAACCTGGGAGAAAGGTGTTATATCTAAATGATCTGGGCCAGATTTGGTTGCATTCTCAATCCTCCATCCTGCAATATAGGGACAGGAGACAACAGGGACAGGAAAGGAAGCCAATTGACCCTTTTGATCTTTTGGTTGGTCACTCTGGTTGATGCAGATAGAGGGAAAGCCCCTCTAATGCTTTTTTGATCTAGAAGGGTCTATAATTCAAAATACTTTTTATACCAAAGAGTCATATTTGGGGGTGAAATTTTCTGAGATTCTTCACAGTTCAGCTCGTAACAGCTGTCACTCCTGAAAAGGCAAGACTCCAGCCTCCAATTCTCTATCCTTTGGGAGGGCAGGAGCTACGATGTATCTGAAGGAACAATGATGTGTGTGTGTGTGTGTGTGTGTGTGTGTGTGTGTGTGTGTGTGTGTTTTCACAGATGCTATGGTCATGGATGAAAAGCTCAAGGAAAGCTTTGTGCTGGACACCGCTTCTGCCATCTGCAGCTATGACGCCCACTATAAGGATCACCCCAAATACTGGTGCCGAGGCTATTTCCGGGACTACTGCAATGTCATCGCCTTTACTCCCAACAGCACTGAACGTGTGGCCCTGAGGGACACGGGAAACCAACTCATTGTCACTGTGTCCTGCCTGACCAAAGAGGATACGGGATGGTACTGGTGTGGCATCCAGCGGGACTTTGCCAGGGATGACATGGATTTTACAGAGCTGATTGTGACTGACAACAGAGGAGACATTGCCAGTGATTTTTGGTCTGAGAAAGGTAAGAAGCCTGCCAGGGTATATTGGGGTAAGTACTTACACTGGAGCCAATGAGCACCAGCTCAGATTCCCCCTAGGTTCTTTGGGGTTACCTGACCTCTCTCTCCTTGGAACAGAGGGTTGTTGTTGATGGTGCTGGGAATTAACTGGGAGTATGAGGAACAGGAGAGAGTCTGGGCCCTAGGGTGCCCATTCCATTTGGTAGGAAAACAATAAAAAGTCAAAAAAAATGGATGAGTCTAGAATTTAATAAAAGATACATTGTAGATTTTAAAATGTTTTTTTTTTTCCCTCTCTAGTTTTCTCTATTTTTCTAAAGACAAATTATTGTAGGACCAATTTATTTATAAAGTTAAGTTTTAGTCTTATTATAATTGTCCTGATTATTGTGTAAAGCACAGCAAGAATAGTGACTAACTATAGAGGCTCTTTAGAAATTGGCTTTACTGGATTTGTTATGAGGAATTTTAGATTAGACTTTTACAAAGCTTGAGGCCAGCCAACTCCAGGATTTGCCAGCCAACTCTCTGCAACACCTGCATGAAATGGGTGGATGACTCTCTTCTTGAGGTTCCACAATAACTTGAGATTCCTGGACCTATCAAGAGGTGACATTCTTTATCACAGATCAAGAGCCCTGTAAAGGAACTGCATAGGTGAAGTTTCAGTCCATCTTGTCAAAAGGTTTTTTATGAGCTCTATAAAATCAACCTCAGTATTTCAAAGAAGTCTGGTCATGTCTGAAAATATGTTATTCCAGTGAAAGCTTTGGTAAAATAACCACTGCCTCTGATTCTGTCCTGTTAACAAACGAAAACATTCTTATTAAACTTGTGCAAATGATTCTATTGTTATACATTAAGAATATCCACTAATACTGAGGGTGGCAAAAAACATATTCATATTTTAAGAAAGGAAAAAGCTGTATTGAAATGAATACTCAATATGCACCAATAATAAAAGATAAATACTGGCTCAGTGCCTGCACAATGGTTATGGCGCCAGCCACATACACTCAAGGTGGCAGGTTCGATCCCGGCCTGGGCCAGCTAAAACAACAGTAATAAAAAATGGCTGGGCATTGTGGCGGGTGCCTGTAGTCCCAGCCACTAGGGAGGCTGAGGCAAGAGAATTGCTTAAGCCCAAGAGTTTGAGGTTGCTGTGAGCTGTGACACCACCTCACTCTACTGAGGGTGGCATAGTGAGACTCTGTCTCAAATAAATAAATAAATAAATAAATAAGAGATGAATACAAGTCATGTTAAGCACATCTTGTAATTGCAGAAGTCAATCGACTTGAGTATTACAAATTTAATATATATTTTAAACCTTTCTTAAAAAGTGTGTGTGTATATATATCCTTTGTACTTTGTACTTTGATATATTTGTACCCTCTGTAGTTTCCAAATTCTGGAGAAATCAGTTAGAAAAAAAGAAAAAGTGCTTTCAATTTTGTTGACAAAAGTATATTTTTCTCAATTTTTTGTAAGCTATAAATAGCTCAAAGGAAAAAAGTTTTCACTTTTTTTTTTTTTTTTTTTTTTATTGCAGTTTCTGGCTGGGGCTGGGTTTGAACCCATCACCTCTGGCATATGGGGCTGGCGCCCTACTCCTTTGAGCCACAGGCACCACCAGGAAAAAAAGTTTTCTTCTGGAAAACAAAACATAAAAAGAATGAGCAATATTTCATACAAAAAGTTCATGACAAAGTTGTTTCAGTCCTCTCTCAGTTCAGTTCCATGTCATTAACTCCTGTTCTGTTTGATGTTGGCTTAGCCATCCTCATAAACATTTTTTAATATTAGAGTCACTTTTTAATATTAGAGTCCTGAAAGTTTTTTCCTAGTACGCTGATGTTATCCTCAAAGTCATAAATGGAGTGGGTGGTATAGTGGTGACCATAGTTGCCTTCCAAAGCTGTCAAAAACCTGTATTCAGCCTATAATCCTAGCACTCCGGAAGGCTGAGGTGAGTGAATTACCTGAGCAAGAGTGAGACCCCCATCTCTACTAAAAACAGAAAAATTAGGAGGGCATAATGGTGCAGGTGCATGCCTATAGTCCCAGCTACTTGGGAGGCCAAGGCAAGAGGATTGCTTGAGTCCAGAGTCTAGGAGTTTAAGGTTGCAGTGAGCTAAAATAACTCTGCTGTTCTCTATCCCGGTGACACAGCAAGACTGTCTAGCAAAAAAAATGTATTTGTAAGAAGCTTTCCCATAAATTTATTTAAAGAAGAAGCAAATTATGGACTATAACTGATCATAAACTGCTTTTTTGAGAAGAATCAAAGTAAAACAATAAATGTGGATAAAAAATTCTTGGAAAAGCCATAGAGATGCAATTGACAAGGAATTTGGTTAGTTTGTAGTCTACAACCATTTAACATAGTGATCACAGTTATTACTGATAACATATACCAAAACATATCAGAATTTTAGGAATCTCTTATAATTTTGGAACATACATCTGGAATACATTTATATAAATATGACCCAAAGAAAGTTAAACACCATTTTATGTTTGATAATGCTTTCCATATGGTCTTAAAACACCAAATAGGCCTACTGGTCCCTCTTAGACTTTCAAGGCCTTAGTATCCAAAATGTTAGTTTGAGGTCAAGAAGACTGAATTTAGGATTTGAAATTTTGAATTTGAAGTCTGTCAAATATCAGAGTTTTAAAATACTTGGTATCACAAAAAGATCATAGGTTACTGTAAAATAATGGTTACTCATTTTGCCAAAGTGATAATTTTATAGATTTCAAAAAGTAAAATCCTTTGTACTTTGATAGCCAGGAGATTCCGTTTCTCTGCCAGTCAAAAGACTTGGTAAAGACAGTCTGAGGCAAACAAAATTTATCTCTTTCTCCCTTCCTTTTTGCAGTTATTTCAAAGATGAACAAAAATATTTTATTATCTCTTATTATCATTATATAAAAAAAACTTGTTCAAAAGAGAGAAAATGAAATTTTACTTTTATATTCATGTATTGCCAACATTAAAGTTAATTTTAATAAATTCTTAAGCAGAGGCCAAGTGTGGTGGCTCATGCCTGTAATCCTAGCACCCTGGGAGGCTGAGGCTGGTGGACTGCTTGAGCTCATGAGTTCGAGACCAGCCTGAGCAAAAGCAAGACGCTGTCTCTACTAAAAAGAGAAAAACTGAGGTAATAGGATCTCTTGAACCCAAGAGAAAAGAGTTGGAGGTTGCTGTGAGCTATGATGCCACAGCACTCTACCCAGGGCAAAGGTTGAGACTCTGTCTCAAAATATAAATAAATAAATAAATAAATAAATTCTTAAGCAGATCCATCCAATCACAATAAGCTTTGACTACATGAAATGGGGTTTTTATAAATCTTTTACAAGCTCTTATCGTTTTTTATTCTTTCTTTAAAAACGTTTTTATATTCATTTAGTTTTATGATTAAAAAAAATTTTTTTTTTTTTGAGACGGGGTTTTACTCTGTTGCCATAGTGCAGTAGCACCATCATAGCTCACTACAACCTCAAATTCCCTAGCTCAAGTCATCCTCCTACCTTGGTTTTGAGTAGCTTGGAGGACAGGTGTGAGCCACCATAACTGGTTAAGTTTTCTATTTTTGCAGAGATGGGGTCTGGCTATGGTGCTCAGGCTGGTCTTGCACTCTTGGCCTCAAATTATCCTCCTGCCTTGGCCTCCTAAAGTGAGTGGTAGACTATAGGTGTGAGCCACTGATACTCCCAGCTTAATTATTTAAATGTATAACAGGTCAGGGGTGGTGCTCACACATGTAATCCCAGCACTCTGGGAGGCTGAGACAGTGGATCGCCTGAGCTCAGGAGTTCAAGGCCAGCCTGAACAAAGCAAGACCCCTTCTGAAAATAGAAAAATTGGCCGAGCATTGTGGCAAATGCCTGTAGTCTCAGCTACTGAGGAAGCTGAGACAAAAGGATTGGTTGGGCCCAAGAGTTTGAGGCTGCTGTGAGCTATGACACCAGGGTCCTCAACCCCAGGGTGACTTAATGAAACTCTGTCTCAAAAAAAAAAAAAAAAAAAAAAGAGTAAAATAATCTTTAAAAACCTCTAAACTAGACAAAATTACTTTTCCCTTAGCAGAAACCATATCTTTTATGTCTTTATAAGCTCAAAGACAAATTTAGCATGTATCAAGTCAATTTGACAAAGAGAGATACAGACAGGTGTAGAAGAAATTTGAAAATTTTTTAAAAATAAAAAGCCAAATATCAAACTGTTGTATTGTGAGGAACAAGCTACCTAGGTAGGTGGCTTTTTATTTTATTTATTTATTTATTTTTGTGATGGGCACCTTTATTTTATTTTATTTTATTTTAAAATTATTTTTATTATTAAATCATAGCTGTGTACATTAGTGCAATCAAGGGGTACAATGTGCGGGTTTCATATACAATCTGAAATATTCTCATCAAACTGTTCAACGTAGCCTTCATGGCATTTTCTTAGTTCCTGTATGTAGGCATTTGTATTCTGCATTTAGTAAGTTTCACCTGTACCCAATCTAAGTTGCACGGTAGGTGTGGCCACACCCATTACCCTCCCTTCACCAAAACCTCCCCCCTCCCTTCCCCTTCCTTGGTCCTTTCCCCATAGTCTTGTGCTATAGTTGGGTTATAACATTCATGTGAAAGCTATAATTTCGCTTCATAGTAGAGCTGAACACATTGAATACTTTTTCTTCCATTCCTGAGATACTTCGCTAAGGAGAATACATTCCAGTTCCATCCATGTAAACATGAAAGAGGTAAAGTCTCCATCTTTCTTTAAGGCTGCATAATATTTTATGGTATACACGTACCACAATTTGCTAGTCCATTCATGGGTCGATGGACACTTGGGCTTCTTCCATTACTTAGCAATTATGAATTGGGCTGCAATAAACATTCTGGTACAGATGTCTTTGTTATATTGTGACTTTTGGTCTTCTGGGTATAAACCTAGTAAAAATATTATAGGATCGAATGGAAGGTCTATTTTTAGGTCTCTAAGTATTCTCCAAACATCCTTCCAGAAGGGAAGGATTAGTGGGTATTTCCACCAGCAGTGTACAAGTGTGCCCTTTCCTCCACATCCATGCCAAAATTTCTGGTTTGGGGATTTTGTTATGTGGGCTACTCTTACTGGGGTTAGGTGATATCTCAAAGTAGTTTTGAGTTGCATTTCTCTTATGATTAAGGATGATGAGCTTTTTTCATGTGTTTGTAGATTTTGCGTCTGTCTTCTTTAGAAAAGTTTCTCTTTAATTTCCTTGCCCACACTGAAATGGGGTAACGTGTTCTTTTCTTGCTAATAAATTTGAGCTCTCTGTGGATTCTGGTTATTAGACATTTATCGGAGGTATAACCTGCAAATATTTTCTCCCATTCTGAGGGCTCTCTGCTTGCTTTACTCACTATGTTCTTGGCTGTGCAGAAGCTTTTTAGTTTGATCAGGTCCCAATAGTGTATTTTTGATACTGCTTTGATTGCCTGGGGAGTCCTCCTCATAAAATATTCACCCAGGCCGATTCCTTCAAGAGTTTTCCCTGTACTTTCTTGATTCCTTTGGAGACTGGTGCTTTTAGTTTTTGGAGTTTTTTGTTGTTTTAAAGTCAGATTCCCTTTCCCCTTTGGATTTCTAAAGTTTGAGATGGCCGGGCGGGCACAGTGGCTCACACCTGTAATCCCACCACTGTGGGAGGCCGAGGCGGGAGGATTACTTGAACTCAGGAGTTCGAGACTTGTCTCAGCAAGAGTGAGACTCTGACTCAACAAAAAAATAAAAAACCCAGCTGGGCACCACAGTGAGCGCCTGTAATCCCAGTGACTCAGGAGACTGAGGTACCAGGACGCCCATGGCCCGGTCTAAGGTTGCAATGAGTTATGATGACACCACTGTACTCTGGTAAAAAAAAAAAATAATAATAATAATAATAAGGCAGCTGCTAAAGTTTGAGGTGGATCTTTGTAACATGTTGGGACATGGATTTTATAAATTAAGAAAGGAAGAACTTAGATTTTTATTTTCTGTGCTTGACACATACCTATAGATGAGACCTGCAAAACTACTGTCTTTCCCTGACTATTTCGTGTGGTTTTTATAGGAAGTAAATACAGTTGACCTTAGAACGAACTGGGTTTCAACTATGAGGGTCTACTTAGGTGTGGATTTTTTTCAGTGAATATTGGAAAATGTTTTGGAGATTTGTAACACTTTGAAAAATTTGCAAACGACTATAGCATAGAAATATTTTTAAAAAGGTCCAGCACTCTGGGAGGCTGAGGTAGGTGGATTGCATAAGCTCACGAGTTCAAGACCAGCCTGAGCAAGAGCAACACCCTATCTCTACTACAAAGAGAAAAATTAGCTGGGTGTTGTAGTGGGTGCCTGTAGTCCTATCTACTCAGGAGGCTGAGGCAAGAGGATCTCTTGAGCCCAAGAGTTTGAGGTTGCAGTGAGCTATGATACCATCACATTCTACCCAGGGTGACAGAGTGAGAGTCTCAAAAACAAAAACAAAAAACCTGTATTCCCAGCACTCTGGGAGGCTGAGGAAGATTGGCTTGAGCTCAGGAGTTCGAGACCAGCCTGAGCAAGAGTGAGACCCATCTCTAAAAAGTAACTGGGCGTTGTGGTGGGCACCTGTAGTCCCAGCTACTTGGGAGGCTGAGGCAAGAGAATCATTTGGGCCCAAGAGTTTGAGGTTGCTGTGAACTATGACGCTATTGCACTCAACCCTGGGGTGACTGAGTGAGACTCTGTCTCCCCTCCTAAAAAAAATTAAAAAGTTAGGTATATCATGAATGCATAAAATATTTGTAACATTTACTGCCATGAAATATACATAGGGTGGCACCTGTGGCTCAAAGGAGTAGGGCGCTGGCCCCATATACCGGAGGCGGGTTCAAACCCAGCCCAGGCCAAAAACTGCAAAAAAAAAAAAAACAACATAAATATTATAAAAATTTAAAATTTATTAAAACTTAGGCACACAAACACAGGCAGACCATACACACATGGCATCATTGCAGTTGAAAAAAATGTAAACATAAAGATTCAGTACTAAATTGTAACTTCATAAAATCAACTGTAGTACATATTATACTACTGTAATAATTTTTTTATTTTGGGGGTAGAGTCTCATTCTGTCACCCAGACTAGAGTGCAGTGGTATCATCATAGCCCATTGCAACCTGAAGCTCCTGGACTTGGTGTTTCTCCTGCCTCAGTCTCCCAAGTAGCTTGGACTTGGACTATAGGCACATGCCACCATATCTGGGTAATTTTTCTATTGTAGAGATGAGTTTTTTCTTTCTTTTTTTTTTTTTTTTAAGACAGCATCTTACTCTGTTGCCTAGGTTGGAGTGTGCAGGCTAAATGGTATGATTATAGCTTATGGTAGCCTCAAATTCCTAGGCTCAAGTGATCCTCCTGTGGAGCTAGGTAGATAGGATTATAGATGTATGCCATTGTGCCTGGATAATTTTTAAATTATTTTGTAGAGATGAGGTCTTATTACGTTGTCCAGCCTAGTCTTGAACTCCTGGTCTTAAGTGATCCACTTGCCTCAGCCTCCCAAGGTGCTGGGATTACAGGCATGAGCTACCATGCCTAGCCGCAATAATAGTTCTATAGTCGCCTCCTGTTGCTATTGCAGTGAGATCAAATATTGTATTGCTTAAAACATCTTGTGGTACTAATCACTTCATGTAAACAGTTGTCTGTCAATAAATTGTGTATTGTACTAAAAAGTGATCTCTTGGGCCAGGTGTGGTGGCTCACACCTGTGTTCCCAGCACTTTGGAGGCCGAGGCAGGTGGATTGCCTGAGCTCACAAGTTCAAGACCAAACTGAGCAAGAGCGAGACCCATCTCTAAAAAATAGCCAGGTGCTGTGGCAGGCGCCTGTAGTCACAGCTACCTGGGAGACTGAGGCAAGAGAACTGCTTGAACCCAAAAGTTTGAAGTTGCTGTGAGCTGTGACACCATAGCACTCTTCTGAGGGCAACTAAGTGAGACTCTGTCTCAAAAAAAAAAAAAAAAAGTGATCTGTTGCAATTCTTTTATATTTTTCAACATGTTGAGTATATTACCATAAACCTTGAATATCCCCATGGGATTCATATGAAGTGCCAATAATGATTTTGGAATACTTTCTCAAAACAAAAGTCATGACCTTATAAGAAAAATTTATATTGTTCAATATGCATGGCTGATTGAGGTCTGTAGATGTAGTTGCTTACCATTTTAAGATAAATGAATCTGGTTTAAGGACAATTGTAAAAAAAGAAAAATTCATGAAGCTGTTAATGCAACTATCCTGGCAGGTGCGAAAACCTTATAGTTTTTGTGAGATAGCTTGTAATCTATTGAAAATGCAGCTTTTTGGGCTCAGTGCCTGTAGCTCAAGTGGCTAAGGCATCAGCCACATACACCAGAGCTGGTGGGTTCGAATCCAGCCCCGGGCCTGCCAAACAACGACAACTACAACAACAACAACAACAACAAAAAAAATAGCCGGGCATTGTGGCAGGCGCCTGTAGTCCCAGCTGCTCAGGAGGCTGAGGCAAGAGAATCGCTTAAGTCCAGCAGTTGGAGGTTGCTGTGAGCTGTGATCCCACGGCACTCTACTCAGGGTGACAGCTTGAGTCTCTGTCTCAAAAAAATTAAAAAAAAGAAAGAAAGGAAAGAAAATTTACCTTTTGTTTGGGTGCAGTGGCTCACGCCTGTAATCCCAGCACTCTGAGGGGCCAAGGCAGGAGGATCCCTTGAGCTCAGGAATCAAAGACCAGCCCAAGCAAGAATGAGATACTGTCTCTAGCAAAAATAGAAAAATTATCTAGACATTGTGATGGGCACAAGTAGCTCTAGTCCCAGCTAATTGGGAGGGTGAGGCAGGAGGATGGCTTGAATTGTGGACCATTAGTACTATAGAAAGATATTTTTAAAGAATTGAAAAAGTAAAAAAAAAAAAAAAAAATTAGACAAATCATTATGTAGTTGTGCCTGCCTCTTTGGCTTCCCCTTCTATCTCTTCCACCTCTGCTACCCAAGACACTCTCCTCACCCTACTCAACATGAAGATGATGAGGATGAGGATTTCTACTTAATGAATAGTAAATATATTTTCTCTTTGTGATTTTTTTTTGTTGTTGTTCCTCTGAGTAGAGTGCCATGGCATCACAGCTCACAGCAACCTCAAACTCTTGGGCTCAAGCAATCCTCTTGCCTCAGCTTCCTGAGTATCTGGACTATAGGTGCCCACCACAATTCCTGGCTATTTTTTAGAGACAGTATCTCATTCTTGCTCAGGCTGGTCTCAAACTCCTGAGCTCAAGCAATCGACCCACCTCGGCCTCCCAAAGGGCTAGGATGTCATTTGTTGATTTTTTTTGTTGTTGCAGTTTGGCTGGGGCTGGGTTTGAACCCACCACCCTTGGTATATGGGGCTGGCGCCTTACCCACTGATTTCAGGCGTGACGCACTATGCCCAGTCATTATGATTTTCTTTCTTTTTTTCTTTTTTTCTTTTCTTTCTTTCTTTCCTTTTTTTTTTTTTTTCCAGACAGGGTCTCAAGTTGTCACCCTGGGTAGAGTGCTGTGGCATCATAGATCACAGCAACCTCCAACTCGGGTTCAAGCAATCCTCTTGCCTCAGTTTTTTTATTTTTAGTAGAGATGGGGTCTTGCTTTTGCCCAGGCAGATCTTGAACTTGTGAGCTCAAGCAATCCACCCTCCTTGACCTCCCAGAGTACTAGGATTATAGGTGTGAGCCACTGAGCCTCGCCATTATGATTTTCTTTTTCTTTCTTTTTTTTTTTTTTTAAAGTAGAGTGCTGTGGCGTCACAACTCACAGCAACCTCCAGCTCTTGGGCTTAGGTGATTCCCTTGCCTCAGCCTCCTGAGTAGCTGGGACTACAGGTGCCCACCACAATGCCTGGCTATTTTTTGTTGCAGTTTGGCCGGGGCTGGGTTTGAACCCACCACCCTTGGTATGTGGGGCTGGCACCCTACTCGCTGAGCCACAGGCACTGCCTGTCATTATGATTTTCTTAATAGCATTTTCTTTTCACTAGCTTATAATAAAGTAAAATATAGTATGTATTACATATAACATGCAAAAGATGTGTTAATCAACTGTTTATGTTAACAGTCTTTTGGTCAAGGCTGTTAGTCAAGTTTTTGAGGAGTCAAAAATTATACAAAGACTGGTGGCCTCTCATACCTTCTAAAGTAAGTCTTAATTTTCCATGGCAGGAACTTTCAGCCTGTGGTGTCATCCCAAGTTTGAAGATCGCTGTCAATCTGTTGTAGAGTTTATTAAAAGAGCCATCATGCACTCTAAGAATGGGAAGTTTCTCTACTTCTTAAGATCCAGAGTTCCAGGTAAGGCTGTAGTTATATTATTTATTTTTTTTTTAGTTATATTAATTATTGAACTTAAGTTATGATCCAGTGTAGCATAAAGCTGTACCCCCCTCAAAAGGCCACACATATAAAGCTTTTTTCTTTGGCTGTTATAGCAACTACTTTTCTTAAAGAATCTAATGGTTAATCCCCTGCCTTTGTGCATTAATCCCATAACATACTGAGAGGAAATCTTTGCTTCTCTGGCCATGTGAATGAAAAAACTGCTTCTACCTCTGGTGTCCAGGCATTGTGTGAACATTTGACATTCAGAGGCTTATCCTTGTCCCTGATCTAGGCATCTTGACACTTAAACATGAAACAGAGAGGTAAGAGCTCTTAGGTCATTTCTACAGGAACATGGAAGGTAAGAATGTTAAGCACAAAGGCAGTGGTGACTGTCATGGTGCCTGAATTCATTCCCACTATGTTAGAAGCATCTGTGGTGGGTTTTACCCATGTTGCACTAAACTTGTTGTCAAAGAGTAAATATTTTTTATTATATCTTGTCACCCCTAGCATTTTTTTTTTTTTTTTTGAGACAAAGTTTCACTTTGTTGCTCTTGGTAGGAAGCTATGGCTGTCATAGCTCACAACAACCTCAAGCTCTAGGGCTCAAGTGATCCTCTTGCCTCAGCCTTCCAAGTAACTGGGGACTATAGGTGTCTGCTACAATGCCCAGCTATTTTCCTAACATTGTTTAATAAGAAGACTTTTCTCCATTTGAAAGTTCTGGACAGTTTCTACTTTTGCTAGTGTGGTGATACAGTCCTCCTACCCACTAAGTTAGGGAGGTATTCATATAATCTCTATTGAAGGGGTAGAAGGGATGGTTTGGAGGAGTCAGTCTGCTTTTATAGGGTATAGCAAAATGGCAGGCACATTAAGAACAGGAATTTGTAAGGTACAAACAGAAGTTAAAATGAGAACTTCATGCTTTCCCATTGAATCAAATTAAGATTCATAAACAGGGTGCCAAAAAATTGCTTTAAAATGTAGGAGTTGCAGGGGAGCCTCAGGCAGAACATCAGAAACAGGATTGAGCCAGGTGACAGGAATGTTTTTATAATCTTGGTGATTTAAATAAGGCATGACAGGGTGTGAACTGTATTAATTTTCACTCTATTTAGTATTTGCCTCAGCGCTGTCAACCCAGTTGGGTCTTGTGCAGTTGACTTGGTTAAAGGGAAATGTTAGAATCCTTCCTTATAGGAATTGATTCTGCTCAGCAATTTTTAACATTTGTCGCTTTTGAGGGGTATTTATTTAATATTTATTTTGTAACTCAACATGCCCTCAGAGCTCATAGCCTCAAAGAAGGGACAGGTAGGAAGACAAAGGCAAGAATTCAAGTCAGTCCAAAGTACGTAAGGGCAGGGTAGTCAGTGCTGCTTGTGGATAAACCTGGGAAATCTCAGAGAGAATTCTGGATTTTAGAGCATTTCTCTATTTGTAAAGTATTAAAAGACTTCGTGGATATCTGATGTGGTGGTATGCACCTGTAGTCCCAGCTACTCAGGAAGCTGAGGCAGGAGGGTCACTTGAGTCCAGGAGTTCTGGGCGGTAGCATACTATGCTAATCTGCTGATCAGGTGTTTGGCACTAAGTTCAGCATCAATATGGTGACCTGGCAGGGGTTGGGGAGGGGGTACCAGGTTGCCTAAGGAGGAGTGAACTGGCTCAGATTGGAAACAGAGCAGATCAAAATTTCCAGTACTGCTGATCACTAGTGGGATCACACTTGTGAATATCTACTGCACTCTAGCCTGGACAATGTAGAAAGCCCCATCTCTTAAACAAAATGAAAGACTTCGTGGAATCTTAGACTCCTCAGGTATGGCTCACTTCTTCCACACATGTGCCCTGTCTGCAGAAATTTTAACTAAGATTCTTAACATTGTAGTAAAGTCTAGAGCTATGTTTATTGAGTGCCTGTTATATGCTAGGTGCTTGGTCAGTTTCTTTATTTACGTATCTCTAATTTACCATGACAGTAAATAAATATCTCTAATTTTTTACAACAGTCTCAAAGTTAGATAATAGATCTGTCTGTTTGAAGAAGTAGATAAGACTATTTTAATTTTTCCAGTGAGGAAACTGGGCTAAGCTCAAAACTTAAATTACTTAACTTAAAGGTAACATAGCTGATTGTTGCTAAAGCCAGAATTTAGATCCCTCCCCAACTAACCAGAAATTCTATGCTTTATTTACTACCACTCTGTTTTGAGAAAAGGTACAGTAATTAAATTGAAAATTGAGTTTGCTAGCATTTGTGGAAACTACATAAGGAAGATTGAAACATGTTTATTAGGGGAGAAGTCTTTCTAGGATTTATGATAAATACTACAGGTAGAATGTCTGTTTGCACTTAAAATTGTAATCAAATTATGGTTGGGTGCATTGGCTCATGCCTATAATCCTAGCACTTTGAGAGACTAAGGTGGGAGGATCACTTGAGGCCAGGAGTGGGAGACCATAGTGAGAACCCATCTCTACTAAAATTAAAAAATTGGCTCGGCGCCTGTGGCTCAAGCAGCTAAGGTGCCAGCCACATACACCTGAGCTGGTGGGTTCGAATCCAGCCTGGGCCCACCAAACAACAATGATGGCTGCAACCAAAAAATAGCCGGGCGTTGGGGCAGGCGCCTGTAGTCCCAGCTACTTGGGAGGCGGAGGCAGGAGAATCACTTGAGCCCAGGAGTTGGAGGTTCCTGTGAGCTGTGATGCCATGGCCCTCTACCCATGGCGACAGTTTGAGGCTCTGTCTCACAAAAAAAAAAAATAATAATAATAATAATAATAATGAAATTAAAAAATTAGCCAGGTGTGGCAGTGCACACCTGTAGTCCCAGCTACTTGGGAGGCTAATGCAGGAGGATGGCTTGAGCTTAGGAATTCAAGGTTGCAGTAAAGGTATGATCATGCCACTGCATTCCAACCTGGGTGACAGAGTGAGACCCTGTCTAAAAAAAAAAAAAAAAAAAACTAATAAAGTTGAAAAGGCAAAAGCAGAGTTGTTTGCCCCTCAACCAGACGTGACCTTTTTGAAGGATTGGGACAAGAAGGCAGAGAGCCATGTTCTCCTTTACCACTGTTTGGTGCCCTCTTTTGCTTATCATAAAGGTGTAGGCATTGTATGAGGGAGAGAGGATTTATTTGGGGAGAGGATTGGGATGAGAAGTAGCTGTTAGTATTTAGGTTGAACTCTGTCAGTCTGCATCAGGGATTTTAACTCAGTAGATTCTAAAATGAACCTGGAATGATGATAACTGAATGCCTAAGAGGAGCCTGCTGTTAATTAACCCTTACAAAACTCTTTGAGTGATATTCCAGTTGTCTCTCTCTTTTTTTTTTTTTTCTTAAAGCACCTTAAGTGACTAAGGTACAGTAAGTTGCAGAGCCAGGATGCAAGCACTCTCCGGTTTTCTGGCTCAAATCTTAGAGCTGGATGTACTAGGAGGGCATTAGAGGGATGCCAGGGATCACAGGAGTTGCAAAACTAGCACTAAGGGGAAGTTCTGGACAAATAAGGAGCAGAAGGAAATTAGAAAAAATTGAATAATTAGCGTCTAGGGGAGGGACCCTTGGTAAAAATAATTGATGCCTGAGCTTGGTTCTTATCCCTTATCCCTTTTTGTTATATTGGAGCATTGTCCCAACAGATCTGAGGCCACTGATTACATTTTATTTGACCCCTGTCCATTTCACAATTATAAACTAAACCCCTAATACTAGATAGCACTCTCTTAGAGCAAACCTCTGATCCTATGAGAGCCAGACTCAAAGTGGACATGTCCTTTTTAGTTGGGAGAATCTTCATCATCTGTGAAGTGCATGAAGAAATATCTGTTTAAAAAATCACACTTTGAATTGGATAACTCTTTAAAGGAAATTGGTTACTTCCTCTTTTAAAATTGTCATTAAGGCTAAGCACCTGTATCTCAAGTGGCTAGGGTACCAGCCACATATACTGTAGCTAGTGGGTTCGAATCCTGCCCAGGCCTGCCAAACAACAATGAACAACTACAACCAAAACATAGTCGGGTGTTGGGGTGGCCACCTGTAGTCCCAGCTACTTGGGAGGCTGAGGCAAGAGAATCGCTTAAGCCCAAGTGTTTGAGGTTTCTGTGAGCTGTGATGCCCAGGGCAACAGCTTGAGACTCTGTCTCAATAAATAAATAAAAACATACATACATACATAAATACATAAAATAAAAATAAAATTGTCATTAAACTTATAATTAACTTGTTCAATGACCTGTCTTCCCTGTATATCAAGGTTTTTCAACTCAGCACTATTGACATTATGGGTTATACAGTTTTTTATTGTGGAGTCTGTCCTGTATATTGGAGGAAATTTAGCAGTAACCCTGGCTTTTCCTCACTCATTCCTTCCACTAAGTTGTGGCAATCAAATTTATGTCTCCATATGCCTCTGGACTCCTAAATTATGCCCAATTGCAAACCACTGCTGTATACAATAGGGATTAAAAAATATAGTTTCTGGGACCAGAGCTCTGAGTGCCCTGCCTCACCCTGGTCCTATTGGTTACTAACTCTTGCCTCAGTTTTCTCATCAGTTAAATGGAGATGATTATAGTACCTACCTTATAGAGTTGTTCTGAGAAATGCAAGAAATAATTCACATAAGATATTTAAGACAATGTCTGGTGCAGAGTAAGTGCTGAACAGGTGTTACCTTTTTTCAGTGGTCTCTAAGATGTAGGCACACAGAAAATGTTAAAGGTGGTATCTGTGGTGTCTCCTACCTGTGAAGGAGAATCACACTCTGGGTGGCCCCTGGGATATCCTTTGGGATGTCCTTTGTTGTTATTTTATTTTCCTTATCTGATTGCTAGGTCCTCCAGGACAGGACTATCTTTCCTTTGCTCTATATTATTTTATATAAAAAATTCGAATATTTATTATTTGTAATGCATTATTTTTATTTGCTGAAGTATTAGACATATTCAGAAGAGATTATTTCATGAATGCTTGTGAAAGAAGCCCTTTCCTGGGGACTTTTTTTTTGTTTTGAGACAGAGTCTCACTTTGTCACCCTCAGTTACGTACTGTGGCATCATAGCTCATAGCAACCTCAAACTGCTGGGCTCAAGTGATTCTCCTGCCTCAGTCTCCCGAGTAGCTGGGACTACAGGTGCCTGCCTCAAAGCCTGGCTATTTTTAGAGATGAGGTTGGTTTCCAACTCCTGGCCTCAAACAGTCCACCTGCTGTGGCCTCCCAGAGTGCTAGGATTATAGGTGTGAGCCACCGTGTCCAGCCTTTCCTGGGGATTTATGACCAGAGTTTTTGGTTCCTAGTAAGGAGTTTGTCCTTGTTTGGAGGTTGCAGAGTCATGTCACTGATTGGGTTCCCTTCCTTGCTCTGGCTATATGGCCCCTCTAGCAACTCTGTGCATACTAGTGTTTTTGTTTAAATACACTTTATTGAGATGTAACATGCATTAAAAATATGTCAGTTTTTATGCACAGTCCTTATTATTTTGGATCAAATACCAGGTATCTTATCATCTGTAAATGTTTCCGTGTATTTCTCTAAAAGATAATGATTTTTTTTTTTTTTTTGAGACAAAGGTCTCTTATTGTCCAGGCTGGAGTGCTATGGCATCGGCCCAGCTCACAGCACCTCAAACTCTTGGGTCCAAGCCATTCTCCTGCCTCAGCTTTCTAAGTAGCTGGGACTACAGGCACCTGCCATAATGCCAGGCTAATTTTTCTATTTATAGTAGAGACAATTCTCATTCTTGCTCAGGCTGGTCTCAAACTCCTGAGCTCAAGTGATACACCCACCGTACCTTCCCAGAGTGTTTGGATTACAGGTGTGAGCCACTGCACCCAGCCTTGTAATTGCTTTTTGTGTATTTGTCTTATAACCTGCAAGCTTGCTGAATTCATTTATTATTTGTAACATGTTACTTCTTTGTAAATTGTGAAAATAACATACATGGTTTAAAAAGATCAAATAGTGAGCAGCACCTGTAGCTTAGTGGGTAGGGCTCTGGCCACAGACACCAAGTCTGGTAGGTTCGAACCCAGCCTGGGCCAGCTAAGACAACAATGATAACTGCAACAACAACAAAATAGCTGGGCATTGTGGTGGGTGCCTGTAGTTCCAGCTACTCAGGAAGCTGAGGCAAGAGAATGGCTTAAGCCCAAGAATTTGAGGTTGCTGTGAGCTGTGACACCACTATAATCTACCAAGGGCAACAGCTTGAGACTATGTATAAAAAAAAAAAAAAAAAAAAAAAAAAGAAAAGATCAAATAGCATCCAAGGGCATATTAAGGAAAGATGAATTTTCTGCCCTCTTACCCTTGCTCCCATTCCCCTAAATATGCATCCTCAAGAATTTGTTACAAGTCAATAATTTGTTACATTGTAATAAGCTGCTTCACACTGAAGAAAGGAGTAGGGTATTAAGAAATAGTACTTCACTGTTAGTTGAAGTCGGCTTAAACTTTTGACCTTATGTTTAATTTTTCTTCTTGAAGGCTTATATATAAAATCATTCACGCTTCCTAGTGTATTTTCTGTAAACTTACATCTGTAAGAAAATGAAACCCTAATTATGAAACAGATTGATTCCTGATCTGATTCTGGTCTTTAGGAGGCAAAAAGACCTTTTGGTGTGGCTGGAAGACCTGGGTGTTAGGGTGTTCATACTTGGGAGAAATTGGTGCCCAGAACCTAAAATACCAGAAGAAAGTTACTGATGGTCACTGTTCCATCTCACCCTTACTCTTTTAGCTGCACTGATGTCTTGCCTTGAATTTCTTTCCATTTTTAACCTCTTCTGTTAACATGATCTGGATGTGAGAGTTCTAATCATTTGCTGTGTTTGGTGGCAAACAGTAAGTGGTCAGTTTAACATCAGGGAATATCAAAGAACTAACAGGTTTCAGATTGCTATTTGTGAACCTCAAGGCTAAAAGTAACACAGTTAAATAGGCAAGTGTATGTAGTCATTAAAAGCTAAGTAGGCAAACAATCAGATAATTACATGTTGCATATTATCCTGATAATTTTAAGCCAAGTGCTATAGCACTGTGTCTTTGGGAATAAATTATTAGATATGTAAATTACTTTTATCTCTGAACCATTGTATTGAATTTAGCAATATTACAAACAACCCCCAAAAGCTTTCTGTTTGTCATAGTTTAACTAAAGAATATATAATAAATACTAGTGAGGGAAAGGCCAGATTCAAAGAGGTATTTGGACCCAAAATCATTTTTTAAACCTACTTAAGTTAAATATATTCAAGTGAGAAATTTGTGTTTGAATTTTTTGCCTCTTTGAATGGAGAGAATGAACCACATGAGCGGAGAAGAGCTAAAGAGCTTAAAATTACTTAATCTTGAAGAGGGGGGACTGAGGAGAGGGGAACTAGGAGAGGCTAGTTGTAAAGCAGGGTGCTGTGAATATCCTAGACAACCCGTTTTTCAGACAAAGAGATAGGCTGGAGAACCCCCATGAGAGGGTCCTTTGACTTTGGCAGAGC
This sequence comes from Loris lydekkerianus, assembly GCA_963574355.1. Taxonomy (NCBI): domain Eukaryota; kingdom Metazoa; phylum Chordata; class Mammalia; order Primates; family Lorisidae; genus Loris; species Loris lydekkerianus. Next base: position 16,981 of record CAUYPK010049801.1, on the reverse strand, counting down.
CACTGGCATCCCTTCCTTAGAGAAGGTGTTCAGGGTGGGCCAGCTTTATTGGTTCTGTGCCATGGCCAAGTTCTCTAAGCTTAAGGAGTCTCAGTTTCTTTATCTGTGAATGAGAATGGTGGTTATCTGTTTCAAAGTATAGTTCTGAAGACTAAATAAGTTAAATACTTTTAAAATAAGTTTACTTATTTAGTAACAGTAAAGTATATATTTTGATTGTTTTTCTTTTTTAGAAAGTCAGTTGTCAGGCCGCGCCTGTGGCTCAACGGAGTAGGACACTGGCCCCGTATGTCGGAGGTGGTGTGTTCAAACCCAGCACCTGCCATAAACCGCAAAAACAAACAAAAAAACCTCCTGTTTTGGCTCGGAGCCTATAGCTCAAGCGGCTAGAGTGTCAGCCACATACACCAGAGCTGGTGGGTTCAAATCCAGCCTGGGCCCTCCAGACAACAATGACAATTACTACCAAAAAAGCCAGGTGTTGTGGCAGGTGCCTGTAGTGCCAGCTACTTGGGAGGCTGAGGCAAGAGAATCACTTAAGCTCAAGAGTGTCAGGTTGCTGTGAGCTGTAACACTACAGCACTCTACCCAGGGCAGCAGCTTGAGACTGTCTCAAAAAAAAAAAGAAAGAAAGAAAGTCAGCTGTCAGCAGCCATGAAAAGGCTTTGGGAAGTTCTCTGCAAGCTTTATTTGTTTATTCTTATGCCTTGAAACAAAATTAAAAACTATTTGAAATTAAACCCAATAGTAGTAGATATTTTATTTTCTTTCTTTTCTTTTTTTTTTTTGTAGAGACAGTCTCACTTTATTGCCCTCCGTAGAGTGCTGTGGCATCACACAGCTCACAGCAATCTCCAACTCCTGGGCTTAGGCGATTCTCAGTGCCTTACCCACTGAGCCACAGGCGCTGCCCAGATATTTTAGTTTTCTAACCAGTTGTGTCTACAGAATTTCTTTTGATATGACTATGACCAAGAAAGAATTCTTTCAAAGATTTTGCAACTCAGATTCTTTTTTTTTTTTCTTTTCCTTTTTTGCAGCTCAGATTCTTTCTCAAAGCAGTTTGCTTGTTTACCCTACATAGCCCCTTTGTTGCTTGAAACCGGAATATTCTTAGTTCCCTTGAACCCCTTCCAGTGTTCCTACTTTCTAGATGTCTCCATACTGTGGCATCAGCTCTGTGGGGGTTGGGGTGCTTACCCAGGGCCTGCTGCTATTGATGTGTGGGGGGTGTGGTCCTCCCGCTAAGCCTGGTCTTGGTCAGCCAGCTCTTTTGCACTAAGTAATACTAATCTCAGCTTGCCTAAGCTACTGTAGTTATTGTTCTTTTAAAAACATCGTCCTGGCAGTGCCTGTGGCTCAGTGGGTAGGGCACCGGCCCCATATACCGAGGGTGGCAAGTTCAAACCCGGCCCCAGCCAAACTGCAACAAAAAATAGCTGGGCGTTGTGGCGAGTACCTGTAGTCCCAGCTACTTGGGAGGCTTAGGCAAGACAATCGCCTAAGCCCAAGAGTTGGAGGTCGCTGTGAGCTGTGATGCCATAGCACTCTACCGAGGGCGATAAAATGAAACTCTGTCTCTTAAAAAAAAAAAAAAAAAGGAAAGTAGAAAAACATCATCCTAGGGCGGTGCCTGTGGCTCAAAGGCCCAGGGCACCAGCCCCATATACTGGAGGCCAGAAGTGGCGGGTTCAAACCCAGCCCCAGGCCAAAAACAAAAACAACAACAAAAAAAAACTGTGAGCTTTAAAACTTCTTTTTGCCTTAATGGCACCTGTGGCTTCAAGAGTAGGGTGCCTGTGGCTCTAGGAGTAGGGTGCTGGCCCCATATATCAGGGGTGGCGGGTTCAAGCCTGGCCCTGGCCAAAACTGCAAAAAAAGAAAAAAAAGAAAGAAAAAAACATCATCCTAGCTCAGGCCCATGGCTAGGATGTGGTTAGGGCACTGCCTATATGCACCAGAGCTGGTGGGTTCAAACCGAGCCTGGGCCTGCTAAATAACAATGACAGCAACAAATAGCGGGGCATTGTGGCGGGCTCCTATAATCTCAGCTACTTGGGAGACTGCGGCAAGAGAATCATTTATGCCCAAGAGTTTGAGGTTGCTATAACCCATGTTTTTTTTCTGTTTCTGTGACCCAGCCTAAAATTTCAGAAGTAGGAAGAGGAGTGATGGGGAGGAAGTAGGTGTAAGATGTTGCTAAACCTGATGGTCTTAGCATGAAATAAATGGCAGGAGTAATAGGCTTGTCAGCTTTAATCCCAGCTATTGCCTTCTACTTAGGAGCCTCTCTCCTTAAGCTTTTGGAATTTGGTGGAGACCCCTCCAAACAACCTGAGTCCCACTTTTCAGGATATTGTTAGATGTGCCAAATGGTGTGTCTTCTAAAAGGGATGCTTTTGATTGTTCCCCTTCCCTAAGAGCCTAGGATTGGCCACTTGGCTCCAAGCAAAGAGCTTGGCATTATTCATTGATCTGAGGAGCAAGACTCTCAGAGGTCAAGGATACCCTTGGCAGAGGAGAATAAATTCTCTAAGTATGAAATGCGGTAGTGGTGCTTCTGCAGATGGAAATCAACAAAGCTTTGTGGAAGGGCTTTGAAGAAGATTGTATAGACGAATGATAGAGAAACCCTATTTTCCCTTGCTGGATTCTCTTTGTAAGGGAAGTTGTAGTTAGCTCATGGCTCTCTCTGAATATTTCCCCCTTGTTTTCATTCTTGAAGGACTTCCACCAACTCCTGTCCAGCTGCTCTATCCAGTGTCCCGTTTCAGCAATGTCAAATCCCTCCAGCACCTTTGCAGATTCCGGATCCGGCAGCTCGTCAGGATAGATCACATCCCGGATCTCCCACTGCCTAAGTACAACCGGGTCATTTGGGTTGGGGCTGGGACAGGGGTGGAGTGAGTTACAAATGTCAGGCCTGTAAACTGCTTACATAGGCATAGTCTTGCATAAAATATTCACAGGTATCATCCTTTCATTCTTTTATGTCTTAGCTCCTAACTCTAGAACTGTCACATTGCAACCAAAAGGGAGGAAAATGTGTCTATCAGCCCTCCTTTCTGTAGTCTCTATGAAGAGCAGAGTGGGAATGGTTTAAGAAAGTAGGAGACAGAACTATAATAAGTGAGAAAATAGGAATTTTGTCTTTGGTGTAACCATGCAGGGAATGACGAAGGGTTCAACAAAGAAGATATTTCTTTTATATTCTGTATAAATAACCCTTTGTGTTTGTATATTTTTCATTTGTTTTTCACAGACCTCTGATTTCTTATATCCGAAAGTTCTACTACTATGATCCTCAGGAAGAGGTGTACCTGTCTCTAAAGGAAGCGCAGCTCATTTCCAAACAGAAGCAGGAGGTGGAACCCTCCACGTAGCGAGGGAGGGGCCCCCTGCTGATCGCCACCAAGGGTATGAGCTCTCTGCTTCACTGTCTAGCTGCGTTGCTTCCTGACAATTATCATCATGTGTTGAGCCTTTTGCACCCCACCCCCCATGTACAGCCTTGATCAGGCAACTGTCCACAGTTACCTGATAATGGAGCTCCTAAGGGGCACATTCCCCACTTGGGAGAAAAGCAGACAAACATTAAAGGCTTAAGGAATATTTGCCAAGAAACATGCAAGCTAGTTGCTGAATATAACCAAAGAGGAGGACACACAAGTGTAGCTGAGTATGTCACCTTCTCTCATACTTTGGTTGATCTCCCTGACATTGTACAAATTATATAGTATAAAGCAGAAAACCAAAGAGGAAGAAAACATCATCAAAGGAAACGCAAACATGCTTTAGGAGCAATAGGCATATACTTCAATGAGATCTCCACCTTGTCCCACAGTGTGGAATATGCAGATGAGGAAAACAGCTTGCTTTTCTCCTCAGTATTGCACTTGGGCAAAGTAAATTGTTCAAGAGAATAAATGAATTGGGCCACATCTGATGGCTCACACCTATAATCCCAGCATTCTGGGAGACTGAGGTGAGCTGATTTCTTGAGGTCAGGCATTTGAGTCTAGCCTGAGCAAGAGTGAGACTCTGTCTCTAAAAACTAGCTGGACTTTGTGGGAGGCACCTATAGTCCCAGCTACTTGGGAGGCTGAGACAAGAGGATCACTTGAGCCCCAGAAGTTGGAGGTTGGTGTGAGGTATGACGACATGGTGCTCTACCGAGGGCGATAGAATACAACTCTGTCTCAAAAAAAAAAGAGACTAAATGAATTAACTAAAGAATTCACTTATCTTAGGGGCTATTTTCCATTACTACACTGAGTTCTACTCATTTATTTTCCCATAAAGTATCTTGGAATCCTTGTTTGTGCAGATGAATTATAGTTAATCTTTTAAATTGCATTAAAGTGAACATTGCAGGGTTGAGGTGAGTAGGAGATGCAGTTGCCAGAGATCCCTGACTTTGGTGGTCTTAAGGATGAGCAAGATCAACTGCCAGGGACTCTTGGCTCTCCTCTTAGTGTAGAGTGTTGTTTTTAAAGCACATTAATACTTCTTTACTAACCTTTGTTCTGCAGTCCCACCTCACACATATAACAAAGGGAAAAACCCATAGGCGATTTAGAGTGAAAAGGAGCCTTTAATCTCTTTACCTTCTCTGCTATTTTCCTAATCCGAGAGAATGACAACTGGTGTTTAGAACCTGTGGGTTTTCTACAGGCACAGCTCGGGTGAACCTAACTATGTGTTTTCTCTTGGCTCTTTGGAAGTTCCTGATGCTTTGTATTGGGGGGAAAGCATCTGAGCTGGGCTAATAAGGATTAACAAGAGGAAAAGAAATGGAAAAGAGAGATTAAGAAATGGTAACTCCAGTGGTGCCTGTGGCTCAAAGGAGTAGAGTGCCGGCCCAATTACTGGAGGTAGTGGGTTCAAACCCAGTCCTGGCCAAAAACTGTTAAAAAAAAAAAAAAAAAAAAAAGTAAGAAAGAGAGGGAGGGAGGGAGGGAGGGAAGAAGAGAGGGAGGAAGGGAGGGAGGGAGGGAGGGAAGAAGAGAGGGAGAGAGGGAGAGAGAGAAAGAAAAAAGAAAAAAAGAAAAAGAAATGGTAACTCTGGGCCGGGCACAGTGGCTCGTGTGTATAATCCTAGCACTGTGGGAGGCCAAAGCAGGAGACTCCCTTGAACTGAGGAGTTTGAGGCCAGTCTGAGCAAGACCAAGACCTATCTCCACTAAAAATAGAAAAATTAGCCAGGTGTATCATGGTGTGTACCTATAGTCCCAGCTACTCAGGAAGCTGAAACTAGAGGTTTGCCAGAGCCCAGGATTTTGAGGTTACGGTGAGCTATGATGATGCCACTGCACTGGGAAACAGAGTGAGACTCTGTCACAAGAAAAACAAATAATAAAACAATCCTGGGAGGCTGATTTAACTTAAAGGCTCCTGGACTGGGTGTACAGTCTCTTAACATTTCTTCAATTATATGTAAATTGTATGCCTTGGAAGTGACTTCTAAAACCTCTAAGTGCTGTTATGTTAGAAGGTTTCTTTACATGGTGGCTTTTGCAGTTGAGATTAGGGTAGGAAGGCAGAGGGAAAACTAGGGTGGTCTATCTGCCCAACTGTACCCCTGAGGAATAATTAGGAGCACCATTTCAGTTCAAACAATGAATCCACATAAACAGGAGCACATGCAGAGAAGGGCTTTAGGGTAGTGGAGGGCACCAAAATTCGTCATGTGAGGAATAAATGAAGGGACTAGAAATATAGTTAAGCTAGAACAGAGAAGTTTTAGGGAAGGTAGTTGAAAAGAAGTCTTTGATGGGTTTCCTAAAGAAGGATGATAAAGCTTATTCTGTGTGGTTCCGGTGGGCAGGGCAAGGACCAAGATGAATGTTATAAGGAATTAGCTTTTGGTCCAGCTTTAGAAGTAAACCCTTTTTTTCGAGACAGAGTGTCACTTTGTCACCCTTGGTAGAGTGCTATGGCATCACAGCTCACAGCAACCTCCAACTCTTGGGCCTAGGCAATTCTCTTGCCTCAGCCTCCCGAGTAGTTGGGACTACAGGTGCCCATCACAATGCCTGGCTATTTTTTTGTTGCAATTTGATCAGTTCCGTATTCGAACTCGCCACCCTTGGTATATGGGGCCAGCGCCCCACCCACTGAGCCATAGGGGCCGCCCTAGAAGAACCTTTTTATTGAGTCCAGAAATGGGATTATTTTCCTTAAGAGTTTTCGTTTGGTAGATATCTGTTTATTTATTAAGTACCTAATGTGAATGGGAATAGAGTGCTGAGCAAGACAGTTAAAGGCCCTGTTCTTTGCAAGGAAAGAGAATAAACATGTAAATAAATTAATAGGCTAATGTCAGGCAACTGTACATGTTATGAGGAAAATAAATCTGGGTAAAGTTTAGTGATTAGTGGTGTTGAGTGTTAGCTCAAGCTTGAATGATCAGGAAAGGCCTTGTGAAGAAGTGACATTTTAGCTGACACCTGAATATCAAGGAGTCAGCCATGAGAGGATCTGGGAACATTCTGGACAAGGGGACCTATAAATGTAAACGTCCTGCCTTAGATGGGAAACAACATGGGAGGATCAGGTAGAGGCCAGGGGTTGCCATTTGTCTTTGAATGTTGGAGCAGTCATGTATTGGCAAAGTTTGAACTGAACTTCCAGGGTTCCTTTTTGCTGTGATAGTAAGATTGTTGCCTATGGCAGATAATAAACATAATATTGTATTTGTTGCTGATTTAGATTCTAGGACCCTTTGAAAAGGGGAAGTAACATATCCCAAGGGAATGGTTTTGGCTTTATGATTTCTTGTCGGCTCTTTTTTTTTTTGTAGAGACAGAGTCTCACTTTATCGTCCTCCGTAGAGTGCCTTGGTATCACACAGCTCATAGCAACCTCCAGCTCTTGGGTTTAGGTGATTCTTTTGCCTCAGCCTCTCAAGTATCTAGGACTACAGGCGCCCACCACAACGCCTGGCTATTTTTTTTGTTGCAGTTCGGCCAGGGCCGGGTTTGAACCCATCATCCTTGGTATATGGGGCCAGCACCCTACTCACTGAGCCACAGGCGCCGCCACTTGTTGGTTCATTTTAATTTGGCAGTTCTGAATAGCCTGCTTGGTTGGCGTGGTGTTACCTGGGAGATTTTGTGCCAGGGTGCTTGGAATCAGGGTACAGAGTAATCACTAGAACAGTACCTGTCTCAAGTCAGAAGGTGAGAGCTACATTGGCCTTTGTGGTTCTTTGTCAACTCCCTTCAGTAGTTGGAAACTACAGAAACAGGCTCACAGGGTTTTCTTCAGGGGCTTATTTCCATTTTTAGTCCCTAGAGTAGTTAGGGCTTAGGGAGAAAGTAGATGGGAAATTGAGGAAAAGAAAGAATTTAGGCAATGTTGTAGGATATATTTATTAGTTACATCAGGACCTTGTTTTGGCATCCAAGTCATAGGCTGCTCAGATCCCCCCCTTACAGAGGCCATTGCTCCATCTCCAGCCAGCTACAGTGTTGGTTGGAAACATTTAGCTATCCAGGCTTTATTTTCCATTTAGCTGAGTATCTCTACTGCTAGTGGCTAGGCTGTTCTTTGATTCCATTTTGGTTTACTTTGTTGAACTGTTCTAATTTTCTATTTTGTTTCTTTTTTTCACCCAGGCATTTGGTTGCCAAGTTCCAGTTTTGAAGAACCAAATGAAGCTACCATGTAAAGAAGAGAGGAAAATCAAGAGGGAATAGGAAGGATTGGGATTCTTTGTGCAAAAAGTTTGGTTCCCCTTCACAGCCCTGGGGCTTGGAAGAAGCACACAACCATAATACTCTGAGTGGGGGCTCCACTGCTCACGTCCACTCGTGTGGCGTCCTAGAACTGGAAAAGCTCCTTGGAAAACTGGAAGAAGTCTCAACACTGTTTCTTTTTCAGAACTTTTGTTTTTGATGTTTGTTTTTCTTGGTGTGGAAAAATTAATCTCAAAGGCAGCTGGGATTTGTACCCATTGGATTAAAAGTGGTATGAGGAGTGAGCAGGTCCAAAGAAGGGGAGGGAGGAGAGCAGTCATGAAGCTGGTGCCAAAGGCAGAGTTAGAGTCTCCACCAGGGACCTTGAAGAAGGCAGGAGCAAACAGGATTAGAGGTGTCTGAGGGAAGATGAATATGCTTCTCATTGCCATGGGTAATCTCAGTAGGAGCAGGAGAGAAAGGAGAGTGGGTGGTCTTGAAGAGAAGATTATTGAACACAAACTGGCAAATGGTCTTTGCTGTGGAAAGTAGTGACACCCTGCATCCTTTCATTTTAAGATTTAAGAAAATGATTTTGGAATCAACTTTCATGGAAACTATTAGTTTCATTCTGTTTAATTCCTTAAGCTCTGTGACCTGAAATTAACCCTGTTCTTCTTACATCCTCAGCCCATTACCCCTGGAGATAACTATACATTTCACTGTGGTCATGGTAACCTCATTTCTATTGCTTCTGCCAGCTGTCAAGGCAATAGTGTTTCTCATCACCTGAGCAGTTCATAGCCAATCATGGCCTGCTGAGGTTAATGAAGCATGCTTCTAGATTCTTAATGGCAAATTGTACCCATGACTTAGGAGTCAGTGTTACTTCCTTGTGTCTGTCAGCTAGTGAGAGGGAATGTGGAGGAAGGTGAGAAACAAAACTATGGGTAGCTGTGCTCTTCCTAGAGAAAGCTCTCTAGCAACTCAGCCCTAAAAGGATTTCCTTAGATCAGAGGAGAAAAGTATCACATCTCCTGTTTTTAGGCTATTGTCCCACTTCTGGGATGGGAGGTGGCAATAGCTTCTTAATTTTTCTTTGTTTAGACTAGCAACCCAAACATGTCCTGAATCATATATGTTGGTCCTCCATTCATTGGGAAGTATGTTAGGTGCTGATTTGAGAGTTGTCTGTCTCCCTGGTAGATGTGGAGGAAGGGGGAGAAAAACTCCAGTGGTCTTTTAATTGTTTCTGCAGCTGGCCATTGACAAATTGTATAACATTTATGAGTGTGCTTTCCTATGGAGTTACTCTGGGGAGAGGTTTATTATTGAAATGTGACAATTGAGCTGTTGGGTCTTTATTAGTCTTGCAGTAAGTTTTCCATGAAACTGCCTCATTTGGGTTCCCCGTATTTATATTTGCTTCATCTCACAAGATAAATAATGTCAGGTTTATGGTTTCCTGATGGTTTGGGGTGAGGCTCCAGTGTCTTGGTAATTTATAGGACTGCCTGTCTGAAAGCATTGGGCCTTATGGCCTGCATGGAATGACCAGTCTTCCTCCTACTAGCTGAAAAGGGAGGAAACTTGTCTCATTATCTGGCTATAAAGAGGTGGCCTATAAGATGAGCTTTGCAGCATAAGCATAGCCCATCTCTGATTCACTATGTGGTACCTCTTTTCTCCTTGGCTTCCATGACAGTATTATCTACCAAGTAAGATTGCGATCCCAGAAATTGGCTTATCCTGTGAGTCTTGCCTATGGAGAGAGCATGTGACTCTCCATTTTGCAGAAAGTATCACCCCACTCTAAAGCCTGAAGTCTGGAATTCATTGAGATCCTCAAATGCCTAATAGGCAACCTGGGATCTTTTTTATTTGTCCCATTTCAGCCAATCATAATTTTAAAATTATTTTTTGGTGTGTGTTTGTCTGGCTTGGTACTGGATAATGCAGAAAACATAAGAGGTGGAAGGCTTGATCTGTGGCATAAGGGAACTTTTAGGTGACTGCCACACATGAAGCAATTGGAAAATGACTCGTGGCAGAAAATCAAGGACTGTCTTTAACGATGATTAGAATGAATAAGATCAGTATAGACTAGATGATGTGGGCAAGGTCCATGCTGATGAGGCTTTGGGTTATAGGTGAGGGCAAAACAATGAGATGAGAAACACATGAACAAAAAATAAGGAAGTAGAAATCTACATGGCATGCACTGAAGAATACACAGTCCTATTGGAGCAACCATGTTCAAGAATCTTTTTCCAGTGCAGTGGTCTATACTGAGACTTTAGTCATCAGGGCTCAAGCCATCATCAGGAACTTCACTGTTGTCACTTCAGCTCATGTGCGGGAGGCAGAGCCCCTGCACCTCTGTGGGACTGGGGAATTTGTACACTCAGGTATAAAACCAAACTAGCTGAAGAGGCGTGACCCAACCTCCCCACCCACCTCTCTCCTCCTGGGAGGATAGTGTTTAATTGACTGTGATCTGTCTGTGCTGAAGTTCCTTAGAGTGGGCCAAAACAGTAGCACAGAGGAGACCAACTCCATGGGGCATGGGTGTTTGCTGCCTACGTAGGTGGCCTTGTGTAGAGCAAGTTAGGTGAAGGGGAGGTGCAGAGCTCAGCCTATTTTCTGGGGACATCATGGTCAGAGAGGGAACAGGAATAGCAGGGCCAGTGGTTAGCACTTCACCTTTCCCCTCCCTTGGCCAGCCCACCCATTTTGCCAGCTGTGCAGCACTAATTGAAATGCAGTCTACAGAGGGAACACATTCCTTTCTGGTTGTTGTATAGTCACAAACTGAAAAGGGCACTCACTTCTAGGGACCCGCTGTTGGGTTAATGTCAGTAGTCCCAGGCCCAACATGTGTAGCCGTCACTTGTTTTATGACTGATCTACTGTAACCTTCTTTAGGTTGGGTGTGAACCAATGTGAGCTAGTGACAACTACTGCTCCAACTTGCTGTTTCTTGAAATTTGTGTGCTATGTTCAGAGCATGGGAATAGTTTTGGTATGGGAGACTGGACAAATGGGTGACAGCTGGCTCTTAAAGGAGTTTGGGACCATTGGTGATGACCTTGCCCTGGTCACCTGCCCCTGCCCCATGAAGTGAATATAACACCCTGGAATGGGAGGCATGTGGAAGAAAGGCTTGGCCAAAGGGAGCTCACCTCCAAGTTTCCTGCTCCTTCCTCCTTTCCTTCTTCGCACTTGGGCTGATCATGTAAGCCCCTTCTTGAGCCTGGGAATGATGTGGAAGCAGTTGCAAATTCCCCTATAACACATTCAGGGAGAACTGGGGAAAGGGGCTCGTTAGAGTTTCCAGACCCAGGGTGAGAGACGAGTAGAGCTAAAAGTACCCTGGGGTGCTGGCCCTGTCTGCTCTCACCTCTGGTCTCAGTAGAAAGTGGAGAGAGGAGGGACATTGCCCTTATGTAACATCCTTCCCTTCCCTGCTGCCTCTGCTATAGCTTTGGAGCCCTGAGTAGAGCGAGTTAGATAAATGGGAAGTTAGTGGTTGAGGCCCTGGGAAGTAGCTGTGTGGCTGCTGAAAGGTGGTCTAAAAGTCTGTGTGAGTGTGTATGTGTGTGTGTATATATGTGTGTGCGTGTCTTCATTCGCCTAAGTCTTGCTGTCAGTTGGGGTGTTGAGCGCATCTCCAGTGGGAGAAGACCCTGCATTTTTTCACTTTTAAGAGAATGACATGCCCCCTGTCAGTAAGGGAGGAGCTTTTGAGTTAGACATTTTCCCTATGGGAATCCTCTTGGTTTGCTTTGTGGGAGAGGGGGGAATGGATGAGTGATTTTTATCTCTAGTCGTCAACACAGCTGTTCTTACACTGAATTTGTGCTATTGCATACATGTAGCCATCTTTCTTTTCACTGCAGCAGTGTTTATCAGTAGTTCAAAATGATTTATTTGCTCCTGGGGAGTAAAACCTTTTTTATTAAAAAAGAAAAAGAAAAAAAAGTATGCCCCCACCTACACCTATGATAGCTATAGGATATTGGGCTACAAAGGTCAAGTCTGCAAGTCCCTGTGATATATCCTGTTTTGACGTTGGAGCCTTCATGCTCAGCACAAACGAACAGGAAGTCTTGGGAGGAGTGAGATGGGGGTTGGATCATAGTCACAGGCAATGGGGACTCAGGTACTGCATTTAGAAAAATAGAGTGATGAGTTGTATTTAAAATATTGATATTCTAATCTGCCAGAAAAAGACCTTTCTTTACATGCAGATTTCATATTGTCCTTGTCCTTTTCATTGCTTCTTGACCTTCCTGGTAGGTGTCACCCAGTTTCTTCCTGTTCCCTTCCTGTTTCTCTCTACACCTTCCATCCCTCTCCACTCCCATCTACCTCCCGGGAAGCCAGTCCTGCATGCTGAATTTGTAACATGCCTTCACTCCATTTCATCTTTAGAGGGTTTAGAGGGTACTTGGAACCACTCCCTTTCCCCTTCCTACTCCCTCTTCTGCAATGCCAAGAGGCATCTAGGGGCAGGCAAAAAGCCAGCCATTGGGGGGAAGACATGCATGTTTGGTTGCAGCTGGACTGCGATCGTAGTTGCTCCTGGAGATGAGTGTAAGGAAGGCTTGGACACTCTCCTTTAGAATCTGGGATAATCACAAACCACACAGCCCGTCTCAGAGCTGCGTCCTTAGCTCCCTAATCAGCTCAGGGGGAGTGGGAAGGCTGGTCTGAATACTCCCATCTCTGGTGCTCTCTTGGACAGGGGCCTGCCCTTCACTCTTAGGCCCAGAACTTTGTCCAAGGGACAGGCAGGGTCTAGGCACCACTCTGGGTAAACCAGTTGTTGGAATGCCCAAACTGGTGCTGCCTGTGGCACAGCCACTGCTGTACATTTTTGGTTGTTTTTAAGAAACTCAAAGAGGGGTGTCATTCTGGGCTCAGGGTGGTTGCCAGTTCTTCCCCAGAAGGGGTACCCCACCCCATTGCAACCACTTCTGTCCCCTTTAGCCCCCCTGCCCTCCAAGCCAAAGCATGGCCTGGCTTTTGTCTTCCCATTTAGTTGTTCCCCTTTACTCTCCCTTTTTGTGCTTAATTTATTAAAATAGTTGCTGTATAATTTATTTTCATAAGCTATAAAAAATTACTAAATGGTTAAAATAGACTTGCAGGCCAATCTTAAATGGGGTGGGAGGGTCTGAGGGCGGGATGGGAAAGATGTTTTGATATAAACAAAACAATGCACTTTGGGTGTGTTTTGGTATTTTTCTGGGGATGGAAGGGGTGGGTGTTGGGATGTCCCTGTAGATTAGTTCCAGAATGGGGTGTCTGTATATACTGTATTAATAGGCATGTTTGACTCTCGTAAAGGGACATTAGTAGCTGCTGCAGGTACTGTTTGGAGACCCCATGTGCAATTCCCAGTTTTTTGTAAGTGTCAGTGCGGGAGACATTTGACTCTTGTGTTTGTATCTCCTTTTTATGATTGCTGTACCAACCCATGTCTTTTTGGGGAGGGTAAAAAAGAGATTTGAAATAAAAATGTTTAGAAATTATTTCATGTTATTTGGGTTTTGGGTTTTTTTTTTCAGTCTCCTATCTCATATGACTTCTCACCTGCTCCCATAGGATCCCTGTGCTGACAGCCAGTCAGAGCACACCCAGCGCTGATCTTGTCAGAATTGGACATGTCTGGGTAGAGTGGCTCAAGCCTGTAATCCAGGCACTTTGGGATGCCGAGGTGGGTAGATTGGTTGAGCTCAAGAGTTTGAGACCAGCTTGAACAAGAGCGAGATCATGTCTCTAAAACTAGCTAGGCACTGGGGCAGGTGCCCATAGACCCAGCTACTTAGGAGGCTGAGGCAAAAGGATCACTCAAGCCCAAGAGTTTGAGGTTACTCTGAGCTCAAGGCACTCAAAACCCCCCACCAGAAAAAGCAGCTTTCTTAATTCTTCATTAACTAAGTATACACTTATTTATCTGGTCATTCAACAAATGCTCAGAGAACATCTACTATTCTAGATGCTGGGGATATATTGGTGAACAAAAGAGACAAAAATTTCTACTGTGATGGTTAATTTTAGGTGTGAACTTGACTGGATTAAAGGGTACCTAGAGAGCAGCTAAAGCATTATTTCTGATGTGTCTGCAAGGGTGTTTCCACTGGCATATGGAATGTGGAAGATCCACCCTCAGTGTAGATGGGCACCATCCAATCTTTTGGGTGCCTGGATAGTATTAAAAGACAGAGGAAAGGTGAGTTATCTCTCTCTTTCTCTCTCTCCTGCATCTGGGACACACTTCTGCCCTTGGACCTCAGAACTTGAAGTTCTCTGGCCTTTGGAATCTGGGATTTGCAAAAATGGCCCCCGGAGTTCCTAGGCCCTTGGCCTCAGACTTCTAGTTACACTGTTGGCTTCCCTGATTCTGAGGATTTTGGCCTTGGACTGAGTCCTGGAATCTCCAGTTTGCAGACAGCCTGTCATGGGACTTCTCAGTATTCACAATCACATGAGCCAATTTCCCTAATAAATAAATCCCTTCTGATCTATGTCCTATTGGTGCTGGCATCTATCCTTGCAGAGTTTACACTCTAATGGAAGGGGACAGAAAATAAATGATAAACAAATAAATAAATAGGTTGAAATTTAATATATTTATTTAATATAATGATAAATATTCATTTATTGGGCCAGGTATAGTGACTTATGCCTATAATCCTAGCACTCTGGAAGGCCAAGGCAAGGATTGCTTGAATCCAGAAGTTAGAGACCAGCTTGAGCAAGAGTGAGACTCAACTTCTACTAAAAGTAGAAAAATTAACTGGGCATAGTGCACACCTCTAGTCACAGCTACCCAGGAGGCTGAGGCAGGAGGATTGCTGGGGCCCAGATGTTGGAGGCAACAGTAAACTGTGATGATGCCACTACACTCTAGCCTAGGCACAACACAAGACTCTACCTCAAAAACCAAAAAATTAATTTAATATAATTTATTATACTTATTTAACACAAGGATAAATACTTTGGGGAAAAATGAAGCAAAATAAAAGGTCAATGGCAGAGGTAGAGGTTATAATTATAGTCCTCAAGCAGTGATGTTTGAGCAGAGGCTTGAAAAAAGAAGAAAAAAAGCATATTTACGGAAAAATGTTTCAGACATAAAGAATAGCCAGAGCCAAGGTCCTGGGGCAAGAGCAGGTAAATCAAATTCTGGATGTCCAATTTTCTAGCCTGCAATAGGTTTAAATATGTCTCTTTTCTAGCTGACACCGAGACTGGATCCCATGCTGAAAGTACTGAACTGTCTGCATTTGTGTCCCCACAAATCACCCCCAATACATTTCTCCTCTGCCAGTTGCTCTCTGCTACACTTCACCGTTGGGGGACAACAGAAAGATACTGGAATCCTGGAGGCAGTGGAGGGGCTTGCTCGTTCCTGTCTGCTTCTTGTGCCCTGGCAGCAACACCCTGAAAGGCCCTTCACTGTGGGAATGGCTGTAAGGACCAGTTTCCAGCTTTTACCTACTTCCACACCTTATCAAGCCCTTCAGAACCTCTACTCCTGAAGGACAGCTCCTCCTCACAGTTGCAGGTTCTGCTTCTACAGACTCTGCCCCTTGGGCCTCCCTCTTTTCCCACAGCCCCAGAGCTATTATATAAGCTGCTTCCTGCAAATTCATGACTCTCTATGACCTCAGCACTCCCTTTTGCCCTTTCATTTGTCCATGACCCACTTAACTAATTCCCAGCATTCAATTCTCTCTGTTAAGATAACTAGTGTGGTTTTTTTGTTTTTTGTTTGTTTGTTTGTTTGTTTTGTTTTGTATTGAGACAAAGTTGCTGCCGTGGAGTCACAGCTCACAGCAACCTCAAACTCTTGGGTTTAAGCATTTCTCTTGCCTCAGTCTCACAAGTAGCCGGGACTACAGGCACCTTACCACAATGCCCAGATATTTCTTCGTTGCAGTTGTCATTGTTGTTTAGCAGGATAGGTTCGAACCCACCAGCCCTGTTGTATGTGGCTGGTGCCCTAACCACTGAGTTATGGTCACCAAGCCACTAGTGTGGTTTCTTTTCCTTGGCTGGATCTTGACTGATACAGAGAGATAGAATGTTACCTTCCTGCAGTCAGAAACCATGTTTTATTTGAGTCTGACTCCAAGCACTTAGCATAAAACCTGTAAGTAATGAACAAATGTCATACCAACTCATTGGCAAATAAATTGAGACAAATTTATGGACAGTTAACACTCAATCCCAACTTGCCCAGTGGGTATACAGAAAACTGCCTTGGTTTGCCTTGTGAGGGTCCTATCCATCAGACAGAGGGAGTCTGTGCTGGGAGAAGAGACTGCAGTCAGGAGCAGCCAAGTCCTCAGGTAGGCTGCCATTGGTCCATGGAGGTTTTGAAACAAGAAGGGATTGTTTGGGTTAAAATGATTTACTAAAATCATTAGAGTTTGGCCTACCGCCTACCCAAACTCTGGCAAAACATGAACCACTTTCTGATAGGGATTCCTAGCAAAACACTGAGTAGCTTATTTTAGTTTGGTCAGAAAATATAAAAGGACATCTTTCTGGGAATATCTATAAATGAAGGAAATAGCATGCCACATTTTAAATGCTAGACTATATCTATGAAAGGAAATTTAGTTATAATAAAAATGAAGCTAATGATACCTGAAAGTACAGCAGAGTTGCACAAGCCCTTGCATGTTGTAAGCATGCAATATATACTTGTAAATTCTATTGCTGCTCTTTAATAAAGTTCTAATCTGTGATGAAATCATCCCAGAAATCTCAGACTTCTTTGGATCCCACAGCAAGCATATGAGAGAGAAAATTTAGACACAGTATGCTTTTTGATATACTTCCCACCCCCAGTTACTGTCTCAGCATAAACTCTTTTGTTTGAGTTATTATATAATAATAACCTCCAGACTGGACTTGCTAGCACTAGGTCTGGGCCACGCTCTACATTGCTATCTGTTATTTTTCCAGAACTCTGTTACTGAGTTCAAATTGCAGCTTTGTCAATTACTAGCTGTATTGCCTTAGGTAACTTACCTAACCACTCTGTGCCTATGTCTCATCATCTTAAAATGAGATGAGGACAGTACTTACCTCACAGAGTTGGTACAAGGGCTAAATCTGTTACTCTATTGCAAGAATTTAGGGGGTGGTGCCTATGGCTCAGTGAGTAGGGCGTCCGCCCCATATACCGAGGGTGGCGGGTTCAAACCCAACCCCGGCCGAACTGCAACCAAAAAATAGCCGGGCGTTGTGGCGTGCGCCTGTAGTCCCAGCTGCTCGGGAGG
>CAUYPK010049797.1:0-21723 GCA_963574355.1 Loris lydekkerianus | reverse complement strand
AGACCCAACCAAAAAAGAGAATTTCAGACCAATTTCACTCATGAATATAGATGCAAAAATTCTCAACAAAATCCTAGTCAATAATTACAGCTTATCATCAAAAAAAGTCATACATCATGATCAAGTAGGTTTCATCCCAGGGATGCAAGGCTGCTTTAACATACGCAAGTCCATAAACATTATCCACCGTATTAACAGAGACAAAAATAAAGATCATATGATCCTCTCAATAGATGCAGAAAAAGCATTTGATAAAATCCAGCATCCTTTTCTAATTAGAACGCTGAAGAGTATAGGCATAGGTGGCACATTTCTGAAATGGATTGAAGCTATCTGTGACAAACCCACAGCTAATATTTTGCTGAATGGAGTAAAACTGAAAGCTTTTCCTCTTAGAACTGGAACCAGACAAGGTTGTCCCCTGTCACCTTTACTATTCAACATAGTGCTGGAAGTCCTAGCCAATACAATTAGGCAAGACAAGGAAATAAAGGGAATCCAAATGGGAGCAAAGGAGGTCAAACTCTCCCTCTTTGCTGATGATGTCATCTTGTACTTAGAGAATCCCAAAGACTCAACCACAAGACTCCTAGAAGTTATCAAAAAATACAGTAATGTCTCAGGATATAAAATCAATGTCCACAAGTCAGTAGCCTTTGTATACGCCAATAACAGTCAAGATGAGAAGCTAATTAAGGACACAACTCCCTTTGCCATAGTTTCAAAGAAAATCAAATACCTAGGAATATACCTAAAAAAGGAGGTGAAGGGCCTCTATAAAGAAAATTATGAAATCCTCAGAAAGGAAATAGAAGAGGATACTAACAAATAGAAGAACATACCATGCTCATGGATGGGAAGAATCAACATTGTTAAAATGTCTACCCTTCCCAAATCAATCTACCTATTCAATGTCATTCCTATCAAAATACCAACATTGTACTTTCAAAATTTGGAAAAAATTATTCTGCATTTTGTATGAAGTCAGAAAAAAACCTGTATAGCTAAGGCAGTTCTTAGTAATAAAAATAAAGCGGGGGCATCACCATACCAGATTTTAGGCTGTACTACAAAGCCATATTGGTCAAGACAGCATGGTACTGGCACAAAAATAGAGACATAGACACTTGGAATTGAATAGAAAACCAGGAAATGAAACTAACATTTTACAACCACCTAATCTTCGATAAACCAACAAGAATATACCTTGGTGGAAAGACTCCCTATTCAAGAAATGGTGTTGGGAGAACTGGATATCCACAGGTAAAAGACTGAAACTGGACCCAGACCTTTTCCACTCACAAAAAGTGATTCAAGATGGATAAAAGACTTACATGTAAGGCATGAAACAACACAAATCTTCAAAGAAAACATAGGAAAAACACTGGAAGATATTGGCTTGGGGAAAGACTTCATGAAGAAGACTCCCACGGCAATTGCAACAACAACAAAAATAAACAAATGGGACTTAATTAAACTGGAAACTTCTGTACAGCTAAGGAGACAACAACCAAAGGAAATAGACAACCTGCACAATGGGAAAGAATATTTGCATATTTTGAATCAGACAAAAGCTTGATAACTAGGATCTATAGAGAACTGAAATTAATCCACAAGAAAAAAGCCAACAATCCCATACATCAATAGGCAAGAGACATGAATAGAACCTTCTCTAAAGAAGACAGATGAATGGCTAACAAACATATGAAAAAATGTTCATCGTCCCTATCTATTAAAGAAATGCAAATCAAAACCACCCTTCAATACCATCTAACCCCAGCGAGAATGGCCCACATCACAAAATCTGAAAACTGCAGATGCTGGTATGGATGTGGAGAAAAGGGAACATTTTTACACTGTTGGTGGGACTGCAAACTAGTACAACCTTTCTGGAAGGAAGTATGGAGAAACCTCAAAGCACTCAAGCTAGACCTCTCATTTGATACTGCAATCCCATTACTGGGCCATCTACCCAGAAGGAAAAAAATCCTTTTATCATAAGGACACTAGTACTAGACTGTTTAATACAGCTCAATTTACAATCACCAAAATGTGGAAACAGCCTAAATACCCACCAAACCAGGAATGGATTAACAAGCTGTGGTATATGTACACCATGGAATACTACTCAGCCATTAAAAAAAATGGAGACTTTACATCTTTCGTATTAACCTGAATGGAAGTGGAAGACATTATTCTTAGTAAAGCATCACAAGAATGGAGAAGCATGAATCCCATGTACTCAATTTTGATATGAGGACAATTAACGACAATTAAGGTCATGGTGGGGGTGGGGGAAGGGGAGAGCAAAGAGAGGAAAGGAGGAAGGAGGGTGGGGCCTTGGTGTGTGTCACACCTTTTGGGGGCAAGACACGATTGCAAGAGGGACCTTACCTAACAAATGCAATCAGTGTAACCTAGCTTATTGTACCCTCAATGAATCCCCAACAATAAAAAAAAAAGAAAGAAAGAAAGAAAGAAAAAAAATACTAGGCACTAGGGATGGAGTGATCTGGGAAAAAGTCAAACATCACTGCTGGATCTGAGTGCTAAAAACAATATTCACTGGTATAGCATACTCTCCCAATCCTACATTATACAGTAGAAGTGATAAAATTAGGGCAAGACAGAAGTGCATTAAACAAGATGTGCTGAGAGTTCAATCACACAGTTAAAGAAAAACTACTTTTTTTTAAACTTTAACTCTCTCTTTGGAGCTTTTCACTGAACTACATTTTCTCATGCCTGAGATTTCAATAAAAGCCAGTGAGTAATGTTGGAGGGGCCTGCACTCTTGTCCCTCTTTGCAGAGTACTTGCTGATGTTGACCTCCCCAGATCCCTCAGTTCAATGCAGAAGGACTGAGTAGGTATTATTCATTTGAGTTGAGTCAGACCAACAAATACTGATAATGTTTCCAAGTACAAACAACTGCCTTTTTCAAGGAGATCCTTAACTGATCAGTGGCATGAATTAGTCTTCAACTTAACAAAACAATTTTATGCAATACTTCAAAATGAAAATATATATTATTCAATTGATTTGGATGAATCAACTGACACTATTGACTCAGCACAAGTCTTATACTTCATTCAGATCATAACAGAGGGTTTCTTTCCTACTAAGGTCTATTTACTCTTTTGGGCACTCTTATGAACAGAATGGGGGGATAGATATCTTCAGCAATTTTCAAGATAAATGCCATGAAGTTGGACTGAACTTGGTAAATTTAGTGAATATACGTATAGGTGGTGTACCTTACACAACAAGAAAACATGATCTATGTACAAAGAAGGATTTATTGGAAAGATTAATAAAAAGTATTAACAGATCCAGATGCTATCATTTCTTTTCATTATATCTTGCAGCAGAAAAAAATATCTGGGATGAAGCTACTATTTTAAGGACCACTTTGCAACAAGTTATCAGTATTATTAACTATAATTCTGCAAATGCAACATGGCATCACAAGTTTTGTAATCTGCTAAAGTTGAACTACGAGGTATTCAGTGTGGATTTGCCATATCATCCTAAAGTGCATTGGCTAACACAGGGAAAGGTATTAGCCAAAATTTTATCTCTGTGAGAACAGATGGTGGAATTTTGTGAAGAACAGAATCAACAATGTGAACTATTAGAAAAAGATTTCAATAGGCATACAGCATTTCTGTGTGACATCATGTCAAATAGACATGATCAAATATTTCTTTAGAGAAGAAGAAGGTAAAACTAAGTCTACAAGTGGTCATGTAGCAAAAAACTCAAGCATTTCAAAAATAGCTATCTTTTTTTTTTTCAAAACACTTCTTCAAAAGGAGATTTCAGATAACATTTTTCCCAGTTAGAATAGGTCATTGATGAGCAGGATGGGAATATGTGAACCATTTCAAGAATATGTAACTGTTACAGACCTAGTAATTGGAGAATAGAATGAAAGGTTCACTGGCTTTGAAAATCATGATCTCACACTCAAATTAGCATTTTGGTCTCACCTAGTTGATATGTTAAGGCACCTAGAGAACTATAGGAGGAATTAATTGAGCTCTCAGTAGATGACATAGTAAAGTCCTTGTTTGATGCTAAGACAGATCCAATTGAAATATGAAAAAATGCAGTAATGTATCTACACCTTCATCAATATGCCTGAAAAATGCTTTCTTGCGTTCATCCACTTATTGGATGTGAATGTGAAGAATGTGAATCTACATTCTTCTGCCTTACCCAAATCAAGATGCCCTTACGGTCACAAATGACTGATACCCATTTAGAGAATCAACTAAAGCTGTGGATCTCCTTTCTGCAACCAAATATTCAAATTCTTTCCAACAAAAAGAAGACACAACCAGGTCATTAAAAGGTTAGTTTGACAAATAGTTTTCATTTTTTGAAACTATATAATATAATATAACATAGTAGTTATGTTTTTTACAAAATAATGTTCTTTTGTAAGCATATCTAATTGAAGTTTCTTGAAAGCAGCCTTATTTGATTACAGCTAAATTAAGGCGACCTTCCAACATGAAAATAATTGTGCACCCCTGGCAGATGAAAAAAGAACTGAGATAATAAAAATGTAAATTTCCTCAGTTTCTAGAGCTCAATTTCATTCCTTGAGTTCCTAAGACAATGACGATTTGTTACACATTGGTTTGTATTTGATTCAATATACCAAATAAAAAATGTTTATTTCTAACAAACAAAAAATTTGTAAGTAGTACATGTATTATACTATCCACAAAAGTCCCAATAATATAATTGTTATAGGTTGAACTGTGTCGTCTAATAATTTATCTGTGTCTTAGAATATGACCTCATTTGTATACAAGATCTTTGCAGAAGGGACAGCCCTAATACAATGACTGTTGTCCATTTTAGAAGGGTACATTTGGAAACATTCTAAAGTTCTGTTCAATGTGACTATTTAGCTCTAAATAGACAAGAGTATTCTTACATATTCGTGAGACTTTATCCTTCATAAAAAAAGTTCAGAAATCTCCCTTAAGAGTCATGCCACCTTGCATCTAAGAATCCATCCCTATACTGTGACATGATTTTTTGATTTCAGATTAATCTGAGAGTACAGATGATTAGGTTATATTGTTTTCATTTGTTGTTGCCATGAAATTATTAACTTGATTAACTTCAGGTACCCTTTACCTGAAAGCTTTTCTAAACAGTTTTAAAATTACTATCTCTGCCAATTTTTTTTTAAACTTACTTTTATATTGATAAAAATCTATGAACACTTTAAAAATAAAAAATGATATGGTCTCATGAATAGATCTCTATTTCATCTCAGTCCTTAAAATCATTCAAAATAACTATGAAATAAATTTTAGAATTCAAACTAATACAAAATAGATTGAATTCATATAACATTAATTATCAAAACAATTATGAGAACTTTTACAAATAAGATATAAATATGATTCACTAAAATGGTATTTCCCAAATTTCTTGTACAGAACCATACACTTGATCTTCTTCAGAGGTTTGGGGAATCCTGTACTATATATGGGCTTCCTTATTTGAGTTACAGGGCAATTCTCCCTGTAACCTACTTAATTTTGTATAAGTTCAGCATGTCCCAAACAAATTTGACCATAAGGTACTTTTTAATTTAAAATCTATTAAAATTCTAAATAGTGGGTGGGTCGATAGAAGGAGGGTTAATAGGGGGACCACACCTATGGAGCATATTGCAAGTACAAGTTAGATCTATCAGGTATAGAACACAAATATCTTAACACTGTAATTGGGTAAATGAGGCGAAGGCTAGCTTAATTAGTAGGATGTAAGCATTCCAATTTGTACAAATAATCAACACATTGAATCCCACAATGTCATAATTATATTCATGATCTATGTGCAAATAACTTAAGAAAAAATTCTAAGTAGTATTTTTTACGAAATGCCACAATAAAAACAACCCCCAATATTTAAATCAAAATTAACATAAATTAAAACACTTTATTCACACTCCAAAAAATATAGGTAAAATTGCAATCATGTGACATGAAAACCTTTAAATAACATAGTTTATAAAAATTTTTTGCCTCTTTGTATCATAGGAACTGAATTTTATGAGAAAAAACTGAAAAAAAACCCCACATAATCATCATTAGCAATTAGCACTAATCTACCAAGTTAATGCATGGAATGTGTCTTCACTTACAGATTTTACAACAGGCTTCATTATAAAGCTTTACAATCCCTTCATTCTAGGAAGAGAGAAAAGGAACAAAGTCAACAAATACAGAGTTCGTCCATTTCTTCTTAGGCTAGAAATGAAAAACTAACTTTCCTAACACTTTTATTAAACATCACAAAGAACTATTTCTAATAAGAATTGATGAAAATGTGTCAAACTATTTATAAAACCAGTGCATGGTGCCCCATGATTGCATTAATGTACACAGCTATGATCTAATACTAATTAAAAAAAAGAAAAAGAAAAAAAAAAGAATTTCTTTCTTTAAAAATTACAAACATATTTTTATTACTTTATTTCTACATTAGCAACATCAAGGACTATAAATTTTTACTAAAAGAAAATAATTATAACTATTCTAAATAGATGCCATAATATATTTTAATTCCTTTAAATAACCTCAACTATTCCATTAGGCTAGATTGAGTTTTTGAATAAAATTTAATATTAAAATGTAATATCTTTTTTAATATTCTATTATTCAAAAAATTCCCTAATGGCTCAATTAATAAAATTGTGTTGATTGGCTTTTATTGTAACTGCTTTAGTAACTTGCAAGTTGCAATTAAAATAAAAAAATAATTTACTCTGTTAAAATGAGTCTGTGAAACAAAATGATGCCTAAGTTTCTTTCCAGAGCTGAAATTCCGAAACTTTAGTCCATCTTATACCTAGATGGCTAGCTAGCCACCATCCTAGAAAAGGCACATTTTGAAAAAAAATCAATGAGACTAAGCTATATTACTTTATACCACAAAACAAAGCTTACTTTTCATTAGGAATTGTTATTACTCAAATAATTAAAACTATTTTTAAAATTTTAAAAATAAAAATTGTATCACTTTCAAAAAATCACCTTTCCCAATAGGCTTTTCCCTGAGGGAACAGCGAATTGATGAAGTATAGGATTAGCAATGCTATGACTTGTGCTGAGTTAACCAGTGACCTGTGCTAAAGCAAATTTCATACACATACAGGCCAGAACCTATTAAAGGGTGAGTGACATTATAAATCTGGCTGCTTTAGTATATTGGCCAACCTCTGATTCATTAGCTATTAATCCATATTATAAAGGAGGCCAGGTCTGCTGACCAAATGATTTTGTAATAACCCTTGGTTCTACACATAAAAACCCAAAGACACCAAAGTGTCCATTCACAGAGAGTCAAAATTATTTGGAACACCATATATGACTTCAAAATAGCAAACTGAAGAAATACAATAGAGTTTTTATTTATCCATGAAAATAAAGCATTCAGCACAGTGAATAAGCCACAATCCCAGGGTGACCTTGGAAAACATGAATTTGTATTTTCTAAATTATATTTCATACTCAATTTTCTTAGATGTAACAAAATACAAACCAGTTTGCATTCAGTTTCATTAAAAGGGGGACAGACCATACTGTAGTTCAGAATCATAGCACCTTCATCAGTCTTAACACATTCATAGGTGGTGCAATTATAGTTCCAAGTACTTCCCTCCTAAAAATTAAAGAGAAAATTAACATTCTGCATACTTAAATCTGCTGTATCGTTAAGTAGAATGTTTTTAGTTTTATTTGTTTCTTTCTTGTTAATTCAAGTAAAATTAAATTTTATACCACTTATCTAAAGATAACATGTATAATATAACACACATTTTATTTTATATTCTTTTAATTCCTCTCATTCTCTTACTACAGAAATATCTACATTCTAGAAAGATGTCTAGCAGATATTAATGAAATCTGGGTGAGAGTATCCTGAATAGTTTTTATTTCCTTTTATTTTACTTTTTAAAATTAAAGAACTTTTTAAATTAAAGAAAACTTATGACAGTTTTAGAAAAATAATAATTTCAGGGAAACAAGTATGTAACCAAAGTATTTTCTGTTTGTTTCAGCATTCCACAACAAATCCCAGTCCTTAACTGCAAGAGTAAATACAATCTTGGAAATACAATAAAGAACCAACCTAGATAATTTTAAAAATGCTAAGGTAAACAGATAAAATTTCAGAGGGAGTTAAACACAATCCTCTTTTATTGTTGGGCCATATTTTCCTGCCTCTGTAACAGCAGATTTATACTATTACTCAAATTAATTCCTTTCAGCCTTAATATAAATGTCCTAAATGCTCATTCATGTTTTATGTATAAACCTTCCTTCATTTAAAGTTAATTTCTTTTTTAATTTAAAAAAAATTTTTTATTGTTTGGGATTCATTGAGGATGCAAAGGATTAGGTTACACTGATTGCATTTGTTAGGTAAAGTCCCTCTTATAATTGTGTCCCGCACCCAAGAGGTGTGCCAGACACCGTGACCCCAATCCCTTCTCCCCACTCCCCACTTACTCATTCCCCTCTCTCCCCCTTGTATTAGCTCATCTACTGCCCTCGTATTAGAATAGATTAAGTAGAATATTTCTTATCTTCCCGAATAAACATTAAAATCAAATCAAGATGCAGAGAGCTTCTTGTATCCCAAAATTATTTGTGTCCCAAAAATGTCCCAAAATTTATCTAAAATTATTAAAAATACATACATATGTATTATGTGTGATTGCAAATGTCAGACTTTATACTAGAACTAAGATGTAAATGTGAAGTGAAACAATACAGGGGAAAGAAGCAAATAGGTAACTGGGTCTACTACAAAATTAAATATCTAATTTGGCCAAGGGTCAAAGGTCTTATTCTAATATTTCCTCACTAATTATAAAACAACAAATCATATTACTCATACACCTCCTTTCCTAAGATTTGTTTATTCTTCCTTCTACTCCCTTGTCACCCAAAATTCTTTAAAATGTTTAAGTGATAGTGTTTATTGCCTTAAGGTTCTAATTTTGTATACATTATGGTTATTTTAAAATCTATTCAATTCTTTAACAAAGGTTTAACTGTAACTACTGTTTCATCCCTGATTTCAGAATCCCTATTTAAAAATGGTTAGCTGCAATAACCATGTATATTATTAATATAAATTCTTAATTTATATTTTTATTTTATAACCCATGTTTTAAAATAATAGTCAAACTTTGGCTTGAAGAGTCCTTGTGGACAAGTAAAAAATCGTAATAAATCTGACTACTTTCATTTCCTTACATTCTATCTTAATCTATGAATTGCCTCAGGTCTTCGATGAATCTCAGTTGGAAAAGATCTATAAGACCAAGTGTAAAAGAAGATAAAACGTAAATTCAGGAAACATAGGCATATCTAATTTATCTGAAATCAAAAATTAGCTATTGCACAGAAGTATTCATTGTTCTTTTCTTTATACTGATTAGAATTAGTATTACCCAAAACCAATGGCTTACATCTGGAAAAGAAAACTCCAGATCTATCATAAAATAATTTTGAGAAATAAATTAAACCTGTTCCTTTACAAGAGAAATTTTCAGATACTTGAAAATGCAACCAGTGTAACTATAGCTTGAGTGTTATAAGTGTATTGCATATTGATGTGCATTTTCTTTGTAGAGGTATGTGTGTTGGGAGGAAGGCATTTTCCAAACTTAATTGACACAAGAATGTCTTCTTCAGAAAGCACCCTCCAAGGAACAAATTTTAGAAAATAAAAAATTCATACATGTGCTAACTTCAGCAGCACATATACTAAAATTTGAATGATACAGAGAAGATGAGCATGGCCCCTGAGCATGGATCACACGCAAATCCATGAAATGTCCATATTTTTAGGGGCTAGGAAATTTCCCACCCAGGAGGGACAAGGTAGGGGTATATGGCATACTCCTGAGGTGAAAGGTACAAACAAGGAACCTAATCATATGTATCTTAATATTATTCAAAATAACAATTCATACCTCATATATAACCGATGTTCCATTTTCCATATGAAATTTGCAGGATGCATTTTTGCAAGTACCACAGCAATCATAGTCACTTGGGGATGGAATGTATACCTGGTGCTGCATATAATAAGGCATTGAATTAGCCACACAATATCAATATTTTTAATGAATTAGTTCTGGGGAATTATTTTTTCCCAACACAGCTATAAGCTTCCCCCAAACATCTGTAAGTATTTCTAATCCTATTTGAATATGAGACGCTTCAAGCAATAGTTGACTTTACATAGCTATATTAAAAGTGCAGTAGAGGTTAACCTTTATATCTAACAGCCAAGATTCCAAGCAAGTGTCACAACTTCAGGTCAAGCAAGCTGGCGTGTGGTAGGTAGTAAGACTCCTGAAGCTTAATCTCATATACAGAAAAGTGAAAATCTACATTATACAGATATATTACAAAATAATTGACTACAAAGCAACTAGTCAAGTGTATATTTTTGACTCTTGGAGTGTTTGCTAATTCAAATCCTGTAGCTGCCATTTTTAAGCTCATTGTTAACTCTCTTCATAAGGACTTACAAACTTACGTAGGATGTGTATACTTACAACATCACATTCTTTTGAACAATTCACCATTGTAAAATTCAGAGTGTGAAAGCCTGTATGGTTATCTTTTTCTTCCAGACACTCTATTGTATAACAAAAGTCTCCTTCCAAGTACTTTATCATAGACTGTCCAGGATTCAGGACTGATACTTCTTGAAACACACACACATCATCCTTTTCTAAGAACAGAGAAAACAGTCAATAAGAAAATATGCTACTTTTTATTAATCTATTGTTGGAACTTACATTTTATTAATCATTAGTTCTTTTACTGGTGATATACCAGTTTTCCAAAGCCAACAAAAATCTTCATCTTTATATGTTTTAAAAATCCAATAATTTACTTAATAATTAATGTAGAACATTTATTCCTTAGCACACACAAACAGATCAATCAGTAAATCCAACTCTGTTTCCAGTTTGAACTTTCTCCAAAAGCTATCTTTTATAGCAGGTTCCAGAATATGAGTGCTAGAGTTAGGCACGCTAGTCTGTGCTCCATCTCCAGGACACATAACATGACCCTGGTGGGAGGTGGATGTGGATGGAGGCAAAGTCTAATCCAACAGTAACCTCTTTATGATGGGATTGAATAACAATTCATGTTTTTCTAATTATTACTTGAGAGATCTAGTGTTGCAAAACAAATGGTCATGTATGTCATACTTCATGGTAGAGGCAGCTGATTTAATAATGTGCTATCATATCTTTAAAAGAGGCATATCAGGATAGGCTGATACAGTGAAGAATAACTCAATTCAGAAGTTCTTTGTGCTTTGTCAACACTGAACTTAAGCCTTCTCCCATAGAGAAATACAAACTTTTCAAGCCATTGATCAACATGTTTTTTTATTAGCCTATTAATGCTTAAATATAAAAAATTGCTATTTAATAGAAAAATCAACTTTATGCCTTATAATGTTAACATCAACAATAAAAATTGGGCCAAAACTTTATAATTTTAGATTTTTTTTTTTAATTAAATATAGTCATATTAAAAAGAGCCCTAGTATCATCTTTAAAATTCTGTGAAGGCAGCCGGGTGTTGTGACGGGCTCCTTTAGTCCCACCTATTCAGGGGGCTGAGGCAAGAGAATCACCTAAGCCCAGGAGTTGGACATTGCTGTGAGCTGTGACACCACAGCACTCTACCAAGGGCAACAAAGTGAGACTCTGTCTCTAAAAAAAAAAAAAAAATTCTGTGAAGGCTCTGAAAAATATTTTCCTTTTTCTGTCACTTTATCAAATTTCTCAGAAAATTTAGAGATAATATAAAAGAAGAAACTGAAAAATAATAGTCATTTTTTATACTCAAATATTGGCAAATGTATAATACATATTCTAAATAATTTGAAAATTTTAATTTATTCACAGTAAAAAACAGATACCAATTCTATTCATTTATAATTTAAAAGTTATAAAAGATATAGTTACCACAGAGATACTGTACACATCCGCAGTCACTCTGAAAATTATGGTCTATTGCAGTAAATTCTCCCTATTAGAAATATAGTATCATCATTATTATTATATTACTTTTCACATAGCTTACTACATAACAATTTTAAGTATATATAATACATATGCATTTATAACATCTAAAAAATTCCCTACCATATATAGCAAGTGCTTAATAAATACTTGATAGTGAACAACCTTGGATTAACCTTGGTCACTTAATTAGTATCTCATGGAAAAAAATTCACAATAATTAATGTGACCATGGATCACTCCATCTCTCTAAACTTTAATTTCCTTGCCTATTACGTGAGTGAAGATGGATAGAAGGATCTTTATGAGTTGTTTAACTTTGAAATTACTGTATATGGTTTAATCCCAGCTTCTGGAGGGCAATCAAAGATGGTGCTTAACAACCCTGGGAATTTTGCTTTTTTATGGAAATGTTCTTGATCTACTCTATAGAAGCGGCCCAGGGCTCTGATGTCTATACCTGAGCAAGGCTGCTATAGCATACAGGGCAGTAACAGAAGACTATAGTGTAGTGGTTAGTAGTGTAGTCTTAGGAATGGGACTGCTTTTGTACCAATCCAGATGTATAATCTGGCACTAACAGAACAAGTCAGGGCATATAACCAATATGCTCCCCAATTCTCCCATCTGTAAACTGGGTATAATAATACAGTTTACCTTTTAGGATTACTGAAGGAAAGAAGTAGATCAATATATATAAAGAGCTTAGAATAAGGGTCACACACAGAAAGTGTTGCATAATCTTTAACTGTTAGTGAATTGCTGTCATGACCCTCAAACTTTGCTCTATCGATAAGGCTATAGATTCCTCCAAGCAGGTGTAGGAACACACTTAAAGTTTCAAGGATTATATTTTAAGCATCATTACCCTGAGTCCATTTAATTTTCACATGACATCAATAATAAAATAAATTTGGTTCAAGAAATAATTTAAATAAATTCATAGTAATAAAAAAAATCCTTTCCTTTAAGCTAATATTATAATCTTACTTTTCCAGTGCCTTATAAATTATAAAGCAGTTTTATAAACAACTCATTGGATGTTTTAAGTCCTTACAATAAATAATGTGATTGTGGATTTAACAATTCCAACAGGATTGAAAATGAAATGCTAGAATAATGAAGATAAAAATAATAAACCAAATTCTCCCAGTGCATAAGCTACTCTGAAGATTTAGAAGGATTGTGTTAGGCTCATACTCACTCTATGAGGTCCCTCATCCTTCTATTTTTTTAATAGTTAAAGCCATAAAGCTCACTGTGTCCTCAAGTTTAGGCTTAGCTCAATGTTCTATTCTTCCCTTCTATATTTATTTCCTTTGAGATATTTGTATTTAGTTATATTTGTATTGTATGTATGCAGTTTTACTGAGAGGAAATGCCTCGTTGGTTGCTCTGTCAACATTTAACATTACGTGAAATATAATGGCAATGTTTTACTCCCAAGTGAGTAACCCCTTCCTTTAAGTCAGTAGCAAAGTCATGTTAGACTGCCACCACTGTGATGTGGATGTATCTTTTCATCTAAGAGTATATACTTAGAAGTGAAATTTCTGGGTCATATGATATCTCTCTGCTTCATCTTTTAAATAATAGCCAAGCTATTTTCCAAAGCAGCTACACCATTTTACTTTGCCACCAGAAATGTATGAGTTTCAACTTCTCCGCATCCTTGCGAATGGGTTATTTTCTCTTTTTCGTAGCTGTGAAATGGTATCTCACTGTTGTTTTGATTTGCACTGAATGATGCTTCATGATGTTAAGCATCTTCTCCTGTGCTATTGATTATTTATATATCTTATTTGGATAAATGTCTAGATATATCCATGTAGTGAAATACTACATAGCAATAAAAAGGAATAAAGTAATGATATCTGCAACAACATGGATTCACCTTGAAGACCTTATGCCAAGTGAAGGGCACCAGCCACAAAAGACCACATATTATGCTTCCCTTTATGTAAAAAACCCAGAATCAGAATATAAAGAAGGACAGAAAGTATCCAGTGATTTCTGAGAGCTGGGGACTTTGGAGGGAAATGAGGAGTGACTGCTAACAGATATAGGGCTTCTTTTAGGAGGGTGATGAAATTGTTCTAAAATTGTCTTGGTACCTGAACAACTCTGTGAATAGAATAAAAGCCATTGAATTCTACACTTTACATGGGTGAATTATATATGTGAACTGTATTTCAATGAAGGGTTTTTGTTTTTTTTTTAAACTGCAGAGGTCCACATCTTTAGGTTGAAATACATTTGTTGTCTACGTAAATTAATGAATATGTTGTTTAAAAAAATCACTTTAGTAACTAAACTAAACATCAGCCACCATTCAGAATAAGTACCCAGGAACAATGCATCAGATAATTGCATACAGCCAGGGGTGTTAAAATGAAATTATCATGCAAGAAGAGTTAAACACATTCAGGAAAGATATTTAAGGCTATTTAAGCTATGAATTATGTTCTGAGTCCTAACATACAATATAATAAGCATTCAATAAATGCTTGGAATATTAAATAACGTCAAAAAATTGATTCATAATTAATAATCAGACATTAAAACTTGAGCTAGAAATGAGCTAGATCGACCAGCATCTAGCACAAATATTGGGAAAACAAGGGGCTTGGTGCCCATAGCTCAGTGAGTAGGGCACTGACCACGCACACCAAAGCTAGTGGGTTCAAATCCGGCCAAGGCCTGCTAAACAACAATGAAAACTGCAACCAAAAAATATTCGGGCGTTATGGTGGTTGCCAATAGTCACAGCTACTCAGGGGGCTGAGGCAAGAGAATCACTTACGTCCAAGAGTTTGAGGTTGCTGTGAGCTATAATGCTACAGCACTCTATTGAGGGCAACATAGCGAAACTCTGTCTCAAAAAAAAAAAAGAATACAAGGAAGAGAGAAGTGAAAAATTGTAGAAACCCACTAGCAAAAAGTAATACAGATTTAGCTAATATCCAGAACAAGGTTAATGAATGAACATTAAGGCTTCTATCCACCAAAAGCATTGAATGACCCAGAACAAAGGAGGCGTTGAATCCCACATGGGAAGTGCTAGGTTTTTATTGTTATGTTGAAAGTTACTGAAGTGCCTCCCCCCACCTGTGACCTCTTCCAGGTCAAAAAAGCAGCAAAAAATTCTGAATAAGGATGCTTACAAGTGAAATCCCAGGTCTTGTTAATCTGAGCTGCTCCTCTGGCCATCAGAATGTTTATCCAAGACCTAGCCATCTTGAATTCGTGATGTGCAAGAATTGGAAGTTTAAAGATTTTTCCATCTCTCCCCCTGCCCTTCACCAAGCACACTCATTCAATATGTTACAAAGGACAAAACCTTTCATTTTTCCTTCTTGAATACAACCCCTCCACTTATATACCCACCAATTGAACACAAGCATTCACTCATGAATGGCTGTACCAGCTTTTTTGCTAATCTCCTGCCCTCTGATGTTTTATTGTCCATATCCTGCTATGTCAGAATAGCAACCTTTTCCTTCAATTACCATTTTCATCATAATTCTCATTGTATGCAGCAGCACCCTTTCCAGCTCCTATCATAAAATTTGAACTGAGCTTCTCAGGGTAGAGCTGTACTTTTTTCCAAGTGTCTGCCATAATGACTACCCATTATTGATTTTCAACAAATGTTGTTACAAATGATACAGAAATAATCAAATCTAAATTCCTCAACCTTGCCTCTAAAGCCCTCCCCAAATGCACCAATTTGGATTGATTTTCATCTTTTATTGTTCTTCCTCCAGTCAGCTCTTTCTCCAGGCAGGAGAGAATTTAATTCTTTAGCATACATAGCTTACCTCACACCTTTGTATATTTGATTCTGTTTATAATGGCCCCATTTAGGAATAGTCCCACTCCTTTCACCCATTATTCTTAACCTATGACTTTCTTTCAAGCCTGTCATGATGGTCACCATCCCTACAAGTTATCCATAATGATCTTTACATTGTGATTAGCATTCTGAGCATCATATTTATTTTGTAGTAACAATTATGGTGAAAAATAAGAAATTAAGTTTCAGTATGCCCTCTCAATTTTATTATTCAAATGTCCATGGTAACCAAATTGATCTACAGATTCAATGCAATCACTATCAAAATTCCAATGAAATTTTTCCAGAAATAGAAAAAAGTCCTAACATTTGTATGGAACTACAAAAGATTCCAAATAGCCAAACAACCTTGAACAGAAAAGAACAAAGCTAAGGAGTGATTTCAAAATATACTACTGGGGCCCATATGCTAGAGGTGGCAGGTTCAAACCCAGCCCCGACCAGAAACCGCAAAAAAAAAAAAAAAAACAAAAAAAAAAAAAATATTTATATATATATATATATATACACACTACAAAGCTACTAATCAAAAATCATAGTACTGGCACAAAAATAGACAAAGGAAATAGAACAGAAAACCTAGAAATAAATATACATTTATGGCAAATTGATTTTTGACAAAATTGCCAAGAATACCCAATGGAGGAAAGAAAGTCTCTTCAATAAATGACATTGAGATAAGTGAACATCCACATGTAGAAAAATGACATTAAACTCTTACCTCACATCATATACAAAAGTCAACTCAGAAGAATTAAAAACTTGCATGTATGACCTGAAACCATAAAACCACTAAACGAAAACAAAGGGAAACTTCCAGGACATTGTTCTGGGCAATGAAATTTTGGACACCAACCCAAAAGTGCAGACAACAAAAGTAAAAACAGACAAATGGGATTACATCCAACAAAAAGCTTCTTCACAGCAAAGAAAACAATGAACAGAGTGAAGAGGAAACCTACAGCACAAGAGAGTGTATTTGCAAATTATACAGATGATAATGAGTTAAAACCCAAAATACATAAAAAACTCAAAACATTCAAAATCAAGAAAGCAGATAACCCAATTTAAAAATGGCCAAAGTATGTAAATAGAAGTTTCAGAAAAGAAGACATACAAATGGCAAATGAGAAATGCATTTCATCAGGGAAATGCCACATTAGAACTATAATAAGGTATCTCTTCAGACCTTTTAGAATGACTATTACTAAAAACACAAAAGATAACAAGTATTGATGAGGATGTGGCTAAGAAAAGGGAAATCTTGCACATTATTGGTGGGAAAGTAAATGAGTAGTCATTATGGGGACCCTCAGAAAAATTAAAAATAGAACTACTATATGATCCAGCAACTCCTTTACTGGGTATATATCCGAAGGAAATGAAATCGGCATTTCACAAAGATATCCACACTCCCATGTTCATTGCAACATCATTCACAATAGCTAAAATAAGAAATCAATCCAAGTGTCCATCAGTGGGTGAATGGATAAAGAAAATGTTATATAGATAGAATGGGATACTAGTCAGGCTTAAAAAAAAAAAAAGGAATTCCTGTTATTTGAGACATGGAAGAACCTGGGGGGTGTTATTACAAATGAAGCAAGCCAGGCACAGAAAAGACAAACACCACATGATCTCACTTATACTCAGAATGTAAAAGAATTAAGCTTATGGAAGTAGGGAGTAGAATGGTAGTTATCAATGTGGTGGAGGACAAGGTTGGCCAAGGTATACAGAATTTCAATTTTTCCTCATATATTTGAGAGATATTTTGTACAACATAATGACTATAGTTAGTATGCAGGTATTCTTGAAAATTGCTGAGAGAGTAGATTCAGGTGCTAATTAGCTCAATTTAGCCATTCCACAATGTATATATGTGTGTGTGTGTGTGTGGCATTTGAAAATATGTTGAATACAATAATTGTACACAGCTTCAATTTGTTCATTAAAAAAACTAAGCAAGAAAAAAATTTAAAAATAAAAATATTACATAAAGATAGCTTATTGCTTCAAGTTTGTCTTTAGAAAACCAATGTATCTCAGAAAAAAAAGTAGACAAGGGATGAATCTAACTTATAAAGAGAAAAAATATATAGAAATTTAAGTTTTAATGCATAAAAAAGTAATAATTATAGCTAACACCAATTGAGCCCTTCCTAAGTATCAGGTACTATCTAAATATAGTATTTATGTTAATTTATGGCTGGGCACAGTGGTTCACACCTGTAATACTAGCACTCTGAGAGGAGGATCCCTTGATCTCTGGAATTCAAGACCAGCCTGAGCAAAAGCAAGACCCTTTCTCTACAAAATAAGAGAAAAACCAGTGGGGTGTGGTGGCACATATGTGTAGTTTCAGCTTCTCAGGAGGCTGAGGCAAGAGGATCACTTGCGCCCAAGAGTTTGAGGTTATTGTGAGCTGTGATGCCACAGCACTCTATGCAGGATGACAGAGTGAGACTCTGTCTGAAAAACAAAATTATATTGATTTATTTACTCCTATGATAAGGTATTGTTTTTATTTTTATATTAGAGATGAAGAAAGTGAGACACAGCTATAGAAAAAGTATATGGTGCCCCACAATCATATTAATGTACACAGCTATGATTTAATAATCATAATAAAAAAAAATTAAAAAAATAAGAAAAATAAGGCCAGAAATAGAAACAAAGCAATATTGCCTTTGTTTTTGCTCTTCTTTCAAGTTCTGTCTTGGCCACATTTTATAAGGGAAAGGAAAGAATAAGGTAGAGTAGAAGGATAAAAGAAATACATAAGGCTCGGCACCCGTAGCTCAGTGAGTAAGGGCGCCCGCCACATACACCAAGACTGGTGGGTTCGAGCCCGGCCCAGGCCTGCTAAACAACAATGACAACTGCAAACCAAAAAACAGCCAGGTGTTGTGGCAGGTGCCTGTCGTCCTAGCTACTTGGGAAGCTGAGGCAAGAGAATCGCTTAAGCCCAAGGGTTTGAGGTTGCTGTGAGCTATGACACTACAGTACTCTACCGTGGGCAACATAGTGAAACTCTGTCTCAAAAATAAATAAATAAATAAATACATAAACACACACACATATACTCACACAAACATACACAAAACTCTTGGTTTGAATCCTGAAAGTCTCAATGAATAATTTACTTACTTGAATTTCAATTTCCTTGCTTATAAAATGATCTAAAAATACTGACTTGGTGAAGATTCAAAGTGATAATACACTAAACATGTTATGTAAACTGTGAAGGACTTGAGAAATATATGATATCATAATTCTATTCTTGTGAAATGTGTGTATAAAGCACACACAAAATAATCAAATGAGGAAATTGTTATGAAAGTTATTTGTGAAGCCTAAATATTCATTCTTTATAAATCATAGATAATAGCATTAAAACAAATATTGGATTAATTCTTTTCAAACAAAAAAGGAGCATCCTGGGAGAGGTTCTTTTACTTTAAGAGACACCTCGTTTGTTCTCCAGAACACAGCCTTAAACTTGGAATTCAGAATGAGCTAGGAATATACATTGTTTGATAAGGAAAAAATGTTTTTGGGAAAGCAAACCTGTCTTCTCTAATAAATAGCACCAGGAATGCATTATCTTTCTCAAGTCTTACAGACATATTATGCAAGTAAAGAAACTATTTAAAGAAAACAAAAGATTTGCAAAGCACTGTGGGATTTAACATATAATGGTTAGATAAGTGACATCCAAGTCATGCTTGTGATACATAAAAGTTAAGTCTTTAAGATTTATATCTTTCGAGATAACCCTTTAGAAGATACATGCAATTACATGTTTATAGCCCCTTCTCCTCTGTCACAGATGCATTATCAGCGCACTTTCCTAAAGAATCACTGGAGACACCTTTCAATATTAAGCTAATTTTTTTCAATGTTTCACTTTGTTTAAGAGAAGTAAATTAAGTAGATAAAAGTCTAGCAGACTCACACACTGGTTAGAAAATAACATATTACACATACAAAGTAGAATATAAAATGTTGACAATTCCCTAATACCCAAACAAATCACTTTAATCTTTAAAAGTACAATTAAATGAGAGTACTTTCATTAACTGTGAGAAGAATTCAGAAATGAGATACAGGAAGAATAAACTGATTTAAATAATATGACAAGCCGATCAAAATACATGTTCTTACCACTTCACAGGTTGGTGTAACAAGGTTTTCACAGTTACATTCTAAAAGGCAAAAATGAACAATGTATTTACGTTGATCAAATATTCATCAATTTATTGGAATAAAACTTTAAAATATGAAAATCAGTTACCACAGTGCCATATTGGACAACATTGACCAGATACATTTTCCTTCACAAGATCCATGTCTTCCGCACAGCTGAGTAATGGCATGGGACAAAGATTTGGCTCGCAAACTAAAAAGAAAATTTATATGGGTGACGATTGATTCCATGTAATATCTGTTTCTCATTATCTACCATTTAGTCCACCGTCATAGCAGATGTACTACATGGACTCATATTTCCCAAATGCTGCCTCTCTCCCCATCTGATTGCCATGTGTTGGTAAAACTAAAATGAAGGATTCTTAAGCAGATGTGACCGAGTGGTAGTGTGAGGACAGCTCATCAAGTGAGGAACACTGAAAAAGGTTCTAATATGATACAACCAAGATGCACTGCACTTCTTAAACACTGGACACTTCTAAATAGTTTAGATTAGTTAAGACACACTTACCACAGTAATACTGAGGGCAACAGAGGTGTGTGGTGTTAAGATCCACTGTGAGAAATTCCCCATCAATACACAGAGGAACAGGTTCAGTGCAAGATTCACAAACTAAAGGTGAAACAAAAAGTCAAAAGTCATAGCTGAACTAAAAATAAATAATTATAAGTTCAGATTACCGTAGACAAATTAAAATAAAACTCATCATGCTTAATAAGAAAGAAACCAGGAAAATAAGGCGTATCTTTTTATTTGGCCATAAAAACAATAATACTGCCTGAGTATATTGCTTTATGTTTTCCAAGTAGAGTGACATATACAATACCATCTTACCATAAAAAATAGAGCATTCAGATTTCCAGGGTAATTTGTTTTTACTGGGATCAAAATATCGATTGATTTATTTAAGTTTTCTTGATTACCCTTGATTGCTCCAACTTATGGATGAACTATGTAGTAGGCGCTTGTTCTTTTGGGGCTGCTCAGCATCCCCTTGACATCTCCTCCCAACTCTGAATGACATGAGAAAAGGCCTCACCCACATAGCCCTGGAGTAACTGTCAATAAAAATCCCTCACACCACCAGGCCACTGTGTAGGAACAACACACATCGGACTAATCAGAATCACTTTCAAAGAAATGTGAATCCTATGTAGAAGCACCTATGGGATGGCTCAGTCAGTGGAGAGCTCCCCTGGACACCTGGTTCTCTTCTTCCCAGGGCTTGGCTGTTG
Organism: Loris lydekkerianus; assembly: GCA_963574355.1. Classification (NCBI taxonomy): domain Eukaryota; kingdom Metazoa; phylum Chordata; class Mammalia; order Primates; family Lorisidae; genus Loris; species Loris lydekkerianus. The sequence continues at coordinate 316 of CAUYPK010049797.1, read as the reverse complement.
CGTTGGTCCTCCATACTTCCCCAAAGCCTTCTACCAACTGCTTGTACTCACGCTAGCCAGAATCAATCAATTTTCCATTTGCAGTCAATGAACCTCAAGTGATTCAAAGAGATGTGTTTTCCTGTGGTGCACCTTACAAGGGTATATGTGAAACTTAGTAAATGTAGAATATAAATGTCTTAACACAATAACTAAGAAAATGCCAGGAAGGCTATGTTAACCAGTGTGATGAAAGTGTGTCAAACGGTCTATAAAACAAGTGTATGGTGCCCCATGATCGCATTAATGTACACAGCTATGATTTAATTAAAAAAAA
>CAUYPK010049789.1:0-28725 GCA_963574355.1 Loris lydekkerianus | reverse complement strand
GTGCTTGCAACGCACGTACCCTGCTCTCACTGACCCCCTCCCCGCCTAAAAACAGCCCATAAAAAGGGCCGCCCCCCTAGACTCAGGGTCGACCCCTCTGTCTCCTGCATGAGATACGAGTCGGCCCCAGAGCTCTGGTCCCCCCTCAATAAAGCCTCGTGCGCTTTGCATCAAGTCGCCTCTCGTGAGTCTCTGGTCGTCACGCTATCACGGAGTCTGAGTGGGGGTCCCTCCGGGGGTCCTACAATGTAAGGCCATGGTACTCTACCAAGGGCAACAAGTAAAACTGTCTCAAAAAAAAAAAAAAAAAAAAGAAAAGAAAGAAAAAATGAATAAAGGAAATGATCATCATCAGATGCTAAAGAGAAAAGCTAAAGCTGATGGGGAACTTTATAATGGAATCAAACACCTAAACCTAATGATAAATTCTAATGGCACAAACAATAGACAAACCAGACATATTCTTCTTCATAGGATACATTACTAACACCTTTGAAGTGTTCTAGTTCAAAAAACAAATTTGAATAGCATCTGACCTCTAGATTTAACTCCTCGTTTACAAGAAATTCAGGGGAGAAAGGAATACATGTATGTTGTGTGTATATAGACACACATACACATATATACACATTTTCCTCACTGAGGAAATTTTTTAAAACTTAGCCAGGTATGGTAATGTGCACCTATAGTCCTAACTCTTTGGAAGCTGAAGCAGGAGGATCACTTTAGTGCAGGAGTTTAAGGCTGCAGTAAGCTAATGATCATACGATTACATTCCAGCCTGGGCAACAGACAGAACACCCCGTCTAAAAAACAAACCAACCAACAAACAAAGTTTTGTGATGGATATATGGGAACTAATTTTTACTATTCTACTGTGTATTTGAAATTTTTGTTATTAATATTTTTATTTTAAAAATATACTACACATCCCTCAAAGTACTTAAAAATAAAAATAAGTCTAACAGGGCGGCACCTGTGGCTCAAAGGAATAGGGCACTGGCCCCATATGCTGGAAGTGGCGGCGGGTTCAAACCCAGCCCTGGCCATAAACTGAAAATAATAATAATAATAATAAGTCTAACAAAAGAGGTGCAAGACCTTCATGGATAAAATTATAAATATTGAAAGACATCCAAGAAAGAAAAAAAAGAAAGATACCAAACAAAACCTAAGTAAATGAAAAGAAGACTGCATACGTTACGTACTATTACTATAACATTAGAAGGTACTAATGAATGTACAAACTACCCAACAGATAAAACAGAGAGTCCAGAAACAGACCCAGACATATAGTAAAACTTGTTATAAGATAGAGATGCATTTTGGATTTTTTGTTTGTTTGTTTTTTATTAAATCATAGCTGCATACATTGATATTAGAGATGCATTTTGGATTAGTGAGGAAATGAAATTGTACTGGGACAACTGATTATCCATTTAGAAAACAAATAAAATTGAATTCCTTGCTCAATTCTAGATGAACTAAAGAATAAATACAAAAGGCAGAAGTTTAAAATATAAACAGCATATTCATGAAAAATGAGAGGGGAAAAAATAAATAGCACTAACTTCATGAAAAAGAAGGGCTGACAAAATTGACCACAATTAAAAGTATAGATTATACCATAAAGTTAAAAAAAAAATTTTTTTTAGACTAGGAGAGGATATCTGCAATAAGAAATTAGGATGTAAAATATATAAAACCTTTCCTTGAAATCAATGAGAATGCAAACAATCCAAAAGGCATCTCAAAGAAAAGAAAACAGGAATGGTTAATACACACATGAAAAAGGGCTCAATTAAGAATGCAAATTAAGACTACAAAGAAATGCCACTTCTAACCCAGTAGACAGTCAAAAATTTAGAAGTCTGATACTAAGTCACAGGATGGACATTATCAGGAACTAATATACAATGTAATGTACAACTACTTGGGAAACAGTTTGACATCCTCCAGGTAGTTCCAGATTTAACTTGACTCCAGGATTCCACAACGAGGCAATCCTCCTTGTACAAACTCTTGCATATATATTGTAACCAGGAGACATGAATATTAGGTTTTGCACAGGAGGGTAACCATACAAAGTCCTTTATCAGTAGTATAGATAATTTATCATATTATATTTTCACTCAATGAAGTATAATACGGAATGAAATGAAAAAAACAAGCACAGTAGGAGAAAGAAGTGGGATGGAGCAAGAATATATAGTACAATAGGTAAATGAATACTGATGCCGTCTGATTCTTAAGTTAGGTGGTAATTTTGAGGGTGTTGTACTTTATTTGTACCTTTCACGATTTACATGCAACAAATTTATTATTTTTATGTTAAAAATTACCTAAGAAAAAGTAAATACTATTAAACCGTGTGGTATATATAAAACAGCATGATGGTAGAAGCCAAATTAATGGGATGGAAAAGAAAGTCTCAGTTGGTAGAATAGCCCTTATCAGGTGGACTTACATGCACATAATAATTATAAACTCTAGGACAAAACATTTTAAAACTATTTGAAGACAGTAGAGAGTGCACTAAGGCAAGCAAAAATTAGAGAGTGAACGACATTGGATGAACATCTCATGTTTAAGGCTTTTCACCTAAGAGTAGGTCACCTTAGTTAAAATGGGACCAAAACACATCTGAAAACTAAAACTCAAAGAAAGAGACCTGCATTCTTACTGATTTAAAAACCAGAGGATAAAGTTCTGAACTACAGAATCTGAGTAGCTAGAAAGTGAGGGGGAATTCTAGAAAGGAGAGAACCTCAGGGAGAAAATCCCAAATTATATATAGTATAAACTTTGCCCACATGTCTGGCTGATCCTTGACCTATACTTTGGGAGGTGTGACCATGCTTCTCCACTGCCCTTCATCTTGGTGTGAGTTTTGACTCTTAGATCAATAGAATAAACGTAAGTGACACTGTGACTTTCAAAAGTCTAGGTTTGTAAGGTCATGCATTTTTTCTTAACCACAGGAAACATTCTTGGAGTCCTGAGTGACCCTGAGGTGACAACACTGGAAAGGTCAGGTCCTAGTTCAGTCCAACCTTCCAGCCCTCCCTACCATCCTCTACAGCATTTCTTTCTTTCTTTTCTTTTTCTTTCCTTCCCTTTCCTTTACTTTCTTTCCTTTCTTTCTTTTTTTAAGAGACGGAGTCTCACTTTGTTGCCCTCACAGCAACCTCCATCTCTTGGGCTTAGGCAATTCTCTTGCCTCAGCCTCCAGAGTAGCTGGGATTACAGGCACCCACCACAACGCCTGGCTATTTTTTGTTGCAGTTTGGCCAGGGCCGAGTTCGAACCTGCCACTCACAGTATATGGGGCCTGGCACCCTACTCACTGAGCCACGGGTGCCGCTGCTCTCTCTACAGCGGTTCTCAACCTGTGGGTCGCAACCCACAGGAACTGTATTAAAGGGCCACAGCATTACGAATGTTGAGAACCACTGCTCTAGAAGAACGCTACCACCTGACCTTCATCAATACCACATCAAACAGAAGAATCAAACAGCCAAGTTCTGCCTGAATTCCTGAACAGAAAACTATGAGGTGTATATGATTAAATGGTGATTATTTTATTTTATTTATTTATTTTTTAAAATGGTGATTATTTTAAATCACTGTTTTGGGATAGAATGTAACATAGCAACAGGTAACCAGAATACCAGTTATATCAAGTTCATAAAAAGGCAAAACTATTAATATGCACCTAATAAATAGGTGGCTTAACACAACTAGAAAGCGGGCAGACTTCCTCAATAATAAAATATAATGGATACTACAAATACTAAATTCCCCTGTAAGATTAATTGCATTTAGATTTTTTCCTCTTTCCCTTTAAAGAGAAAAAAAAGCACAGTATATTTGTGATTTAAGTTAACAAACAACACATTAAAATAATATGATGGGAGGCATTATATTTATACTAATTATTTCCTTAATGAAGACTTCTGAGATTCAATGAAAAATGTTTACATTAAAGATTTTCCAAATTCCATACTGGCTGTATTCCAGAATGTTTATAAAACTGACAGGTAGTTTTTTGACTTATAATGAAGAAGATACTTAAATCAAATGGGTCTTTTCCTCCAGCTAGTACAGAAGAAATAATTTCCTAAGTGGAATATGATTTTATGCTTTTCTTCCTTAAGTTAAAACATGTCCTTCCACTTTTCTACTAAAATCAACTTTGTAGACATGAAAGCCTGGACCCTGAATTTACCATGTCAGAAGTGTTCTAAAAAGAAGACTTCCTCCTCTGAGAGCTTAATCCTTTCTTAAAGTCAGACCCAGCAGTTTCACTCATGGAAAAAAAGAACGGGAATGGAAGCAGGTGCAGAGGGTGAGAGGGGATGAATTAACCCATTTCAGCAACTTCCTGTGGAATTGGCAAAAGGAACTTGAATAAGCATCCTGAACAAAATCAAATGCCCTTATAACCTACACCACAAAAGCTCAGCTCTATTTTAATTAGTCCCTTACACTTAAGACACTTTTGTCTCAAATTATCAAAAAGTTGTTTTAAATCCCAGTAGAGTTTAACATAGCTCCTGAGTGAAACACAAGGAAATGTCCTTAGTACTAAACAGGTAAAAACTAAGAGCACAGTCAATAGAAGCACTACCTCATAAATAAATTTCTCTAATGTCCGACTCACAGAGCAGTGAGAAGCTACAAGGACAAGCCACACAATAAACCACGTTATTTAGGTCAAGAGTAAAATGACTAAAAGGGATGGAATGCAGGTGATAATATTCAACACCTTTCACTGGTAGCATGAGGCCTTTCAGCCTGCTTAAGACAGGCACGCTAAAGAGAAGATCATATATAAGGAAAAAATGCTGACAGCTCATCAATTGATTTTCAATGAAAATGCTAAAAAATTTAATAAAGTAGTTAAGCTGTTGAAATACAGTTTCACCAATTAGCTTAATGTCAGAGAATTCTAATTAGGAGTCTTGAGATTGTTATTTAGTGTTTAAGCCTTCAGAATGCCAAATTCTCCTTTTCACACAAACTGGTTGCAAAATTAAAGACATTAGGCAGCCTTAATTACATTATCAGAACAGCTGGGATTAGGCAATCTCTGAAGTCAAGACGGCATTCTTTTGTCACAGGGTGGAAATCCCTGGCTTTCCAGGGTGCCGGATTTTGGTGCCATTCCATATCTCATCCATACAAAGCAAGCTGCATTAGAAACAAAAAATTTGCAGACAAAGAACAGAGTAATGCTCAGCAAATAATGAACACATTACCAAAAAAGAAAAGGTAGGTGAAAAGATTAAGCCTGAAATGGGTAGGTTTTGCTAACACCTCTACTGGCGGCTGGCCTGCCAACCCTCTGGTGGCAGTAAGACTGAGGGAAAGCTCTGTGAACTTGCCTGGCCAGTGAGACAACTCTGTTATCTAAAGCAGAAGCACATTTATGCTCCCTCATCCCATGGGGTGTGAAATTAGCAGCTATTGTTTTTACACATTTTTGCTAACACAATGCCTTTTATGTCTTTACATTGTTTATAAAGAAAACATATTTCTTGCACATGGGAACCCTCTTTTTAATTCTAATATTTTAAGCAACAGGATTGGCTATCCTTCCTCCCTTTCCTACTCATTCCTTATTCCTCTAAACAACCAATATTTATAATGGACTCATTGACAGCATGATTTTTCTCAGTAAAAACTGGGACTGATGGTGGTAGGGATACCCGTAATTACTCATTCAGTTGTCAATCTGAAGGTGTCCAAAAATTTGTCTGTTAGGCATTAGCCATTAACCAAACAGAGCTTTCCCAAGGTTTTTATAAAACCTAAAACAGCTACATTTTCTTAATTCTGAAGTTTTAAAATGTTAGGTGTGGTAGTATTTGCTATTATCATCCCAGTGCCTAAATCTCTCATCTAGAATACTATTATGGCCTCCTGGCCAATCCACCATTTGGAGATCTGATCTCCAAATCAGATCTTCCTAAACCAAAAATCAAATCATGTCACTCCCCTCATTACCAGTAGAACCCTTCCATGGTTTGCCACTATATGTAGAATTAAATCTAAATTCCTTCCCCTGGTTTACAAGGCCGCAGACAATCCTGCCTCTGCTTAGGTCTCCTATGTGATCTTTCACCACCCACATACCTCACTCACTCCAGCCATACTGATTCTCTCAGTTCCCTCATTTCCCAAATTCATTCCTGACTTGGGAAATATACACCTTCTTGTGTTTCTTGCTGAAATGGAGTTCTCCAGATTGTATGAGACTGGCTTTTCTTAAAAATAATGATAACCAAAACTTTAATCCCAAGGATTCTCACAAAACATATTATAAATGACAGCATGAAAAAACAACAACAACAAACAAAAAAACATTTTGCATAGCTCTTAGACCTGGCCACAACTAGAAAGGCTCAACTTCAATCTGTTTTTATACTGAGATTCCAATTAAAAGTTCATGCTTTAGGGGCAGCACCTGTGGCTCAGTGGGCAGGGCGCCGGCCCCATATACCAAGGGTGGCAGGTTCAAACCTGTCCCAGCCAAACTGCAACAACAACAACAAAAAATAGCTGGGCATTGTGGCGGGCGCCTGTAGTCCCAGCTATTAGGGAGGCTGAGGCAAGGGAATGGCCTAAGCCCAGGAGCTGGAGGTTGCTGTGAGCTGCGTGATGCCAGGGCACTCTACCGTGAGTGATAAAGTGAAACTCTGTTTCCACACACACAAAAAAGTTCATACTTTAAAAAAACCTTAAAACTACATCTGAAGCTCAGGCCTACTGAGGGATGCTCCCAGGAAATGGTGTTGCGATTGCTTTGCACCAGGTGAACAGGCAAGTACACAAGCAGATCCTCCTGAGCAGACAGATGTGAGGGGCATCCAAGAATCAGGAAAGACACGTGGAAGATTCAAATGTATAGTGTTGTGTTCATTCTTAAACTGAGTGGAAATATATAAATATTTGCCTCATGAGACTTACACACAATATGTACAGTCTTATATGCATGAAATTTTACATAACCAAAAAAGCACATACACGAAAGGGGTATATGTCAATTTCTGTACCAATAGACACATTTAACTGATTAAATCCCTCTTAAGTAAAAAGGGATTGGCAGTAATGGTCAACATTCTCAAACATACACATTGTTTTGAAAATCTGATTCAAATTAATGAGGACAAATGGTTCCTGTTCCTTTATATTGCTTCTTAACATTATATTCTAAGTCCTCTGCCTCTGACAAAGGTCCCCTCAGAAGCCCTACAGAACTTAGCAAAAATTCACACGTAAGAACATGTGGAATCCAAGCACTCCTGGAAGCTGAGGTGGGAGGATCATTTCAGCTAAGGACTTTAAGACCAGCTTGAGCAAAAAAGAGAGATGCCTGTCTCTACTAAAAACAGAAAAATTAGTCAAGTTCATTGGCATGCACCTATATAGCCCCAGCTACTGAGGAAGGAGGCTCAGACAGGAGGAGCCCAGGAATTTGAGGGTGCAGTAAGCTATAATTATGCCACTGCACTGCAGCCTTAGCAGTGAAGCAAGACTCCGTTTCAAAAAACAAAACAAAACAAACAAAAAAAAACCCAAAACAAAAAAATTTTACATATAGCCCCAAACAATCTGTAGGCTAAAAGTTTCCAATGCTATAATTTTACAATTCCAGTTAACAAGATATTTACGTATGTATAAAGTGTCTCTGGCAGAATGGAGAGGACAGAAAAAGTGATCCTTTCTGGGAAAGGGACCTAGGGAACTGAGTCATATGGAAAAGGAGAGTCAGAGATGGGAGAGACTCAGTTTTCACTGTAAAATTGGTTTAAAATTCTTTTTACAATGCTAAAATATTATTTTTAAAAGCAGTTTTACTGAGAATTATCTTTTTATATTTATATACCTGCTATCTTATAACGTTTATTATTTTTACTGTTAACATTTTTAAAAAATCATACCATTATGTTTTTATAAAAATTTAAGATATTTGTTTAAAGAGGAATAACAAGAAGAGCAGCTTGAGCTTTGCAGAATCTCGGTTGAGGCTAGGTGGTATCATTCACAAGTATATATCTTCTAGGAAAATTCCAGGGTACTTGGAAAGTAGTACCTCCAATTGGGAGCATACAAGTGCCTTATATAATCAAATCCCTACACTGTAGCAGCCTTAATCCTCTTCATCCGTCATACCACCATCCCTCTGCGACAATCACAGACTGGTTTCATAAGTAGGGGATTGTCACCAACAATATAGACCCTAATTTTCTGAAAGGTGATGTGGCTGCCACGCATTCTCTAAGCTGGCATCCTCCACTAACCACATCACATTTCACTGTGGTGACAATACTGCTTTCAGGAATGGGCAGCCATTCAAATAACTTACGCACAGGAGCAGGAATATCATATTTGTGTATTAAAATAGCACTCTGGTAGATTACCAGAATTGAGGTGAGATATCTAGAAGTATATCTAGAACATAATAGGTGTTTAATAAGTATTTGTTAATTGAATATATATTACGTAAAGTCATAGTTTACTTTCACGATACAAAATACGGTAAACATCTCAACAAAAGACAAAATGTAGGTAATATACTATTAACATTTAAATAATTAATGTTTTTGTAGTTAAATCCTTAAGTCTAATAGATGGTTAATAAATCATATAAAGTGTTTATGCTTCAAACATGTCATCTACACACCATTTAAGTGCCTTTTCTTCCAATCTAAAATGAAAACCAAATTCTCATTAAAGAAGGATGTTGACATAAAATAATTAAATCACCTGTCCTGCCAATTCCAATCGCTTGTTACCATAATAGTCTCTGTCATCAACTTTATTATCTCCTTGTGCCAGAATTACTCTTCGTACCATCACTGCAGTATAGATACATTTGGCTCGGAAATTGAATTCCTTAACCTGTAATTCAGAAATTAGAGAAAAATTTTGAGAAAATGCATACTAAAATTTAAGATGCTCCAAGAAAAAGCCAATGTTATAACAACTAAATGAGAAAATATTAAATTATGTTTCTCCCTATTCAAAGAAATTCAACTAGTCTATAAACTTCCTTGAGGGTGATGTGATGACTTTTGATCTTTATACTCAGTTCCTTTTCTTCAAAGACAACTACTATCTACTTCTTTCCTTCCTATACACTTTGTGCCCATCATCCCTTACAGGGGGAACCCATTATTCCCTTGCAATTAGCCTGTGATGAGCTGACCAAGAGACTACAGCAGAAATGATATCAAACCAATTCCAGGCTTATCCTTTAATTAAACTGGCAGTCTCTACTTCCTTTCTCTTAAAGTCCTGAGACAACATGTTAGAAGTCCAGAACACTCTGCTATGCAGAGAGGGAGACTAAATGGAAAAGCACTGAGAAGCTAGCACAGGTCCTCAAACTTTTTAGACAGGAGGTCAGTTCACTGTCCCTCAGACCGCTGGAGGGCTGGACTATAGTGTAAAAAAACAAAACAAAACAAAAAAACCCATGAACAAATTCCTATGCACACTACACATATCTTATTTTGAAGTAAAAAAACGGGAACAAATACAATCACACTGCCACATGTGGTCCGCGGGCTGTAGTTTGAGGACCCCTAGGATATGAGTGAAGAAGCCATCTTGGACATCTGGCCCAGCTGAGCCTTCTAATGACTATAGCCTCATATTAAAACACTATCTAGCATGCAACAGATTATCTGGTGAGTAAATGAGTGGATAAACTGGTACATGAATCTGCTACAAATGTTCTAGCCAATCTTCTTTAGTACAAATGCTGAAACCCATATGAATGAATCTGACTCAATCATTAAGTTGAATTAGAAATAGTAAAATTGTAATTGAATTAGAAATAGTAATTGTTGTGATTTGCTTGGGGAGACAAATACCTGAGGTAGATCCTTTCTCGACATCTAATACAGTGAATTCTGAGAGTGTGGTCTGAGCTTTTGTCAATTTCAAGGACTATTTTGTAGGCCTTTCCAGAAAGAATACATATTACTAGAAAATTTCCTTTTTACTACCTTAATCATTTACTAAAACCCCAATAAGATCCTTTTTATTAGGCTTATCAATATGATAATAATTCAGCAAATCTTGATTTAAAAGAACAGTAAGCATTCTCCTTCATACATTTTATTGTTATTGTTAAGGAATTCCACTAAATAATGTTAGAATTCTGTATGTATTTCAAAAGTTTACTCTCCTTTAAAGGAAGTTTTATTTCTTCTTTAGGTCAATTTATACTCTATTACTGAGAACTTTGGAATGTGTTAAATGTATTTGAAATGTGGTAAAAGAAAAAGCTCTAAAAGCTACTTTATCATCTTGACCCACAAACAATTACATTAATAAAAGATCTTTAAAAAGAAGTCTCTTAGGCCCAGCACAATGGCTCACACCTATAACCCTAGCAATGTGGGAGGCCAAGGCAGGTGGACTGCCTGAGCTCACAGGTTCAAGACCAGCCTGAGCCAGAGTGAGACCCCCTTTCTAAAAAATAGCCAGGAGTTATGGTGGGCACCTGTTGTCCCAGCTACTTGGGAGGCTGAGACAAGAGAATTCCTTGAGACCAAGAATTTAAGGTTGTTGTGAGCTATGATGCCATGGCATTCTACTGAGAACAAAAAAGTCATCTTTTGTCTATCCTCAAAAAAATCTCCTAAATCCTCATACCTATTACCACAACATCAAGCAAAAAAAGAGATAACTCCAGTTTCTGGGCAACTATAAATAATTCACATTCTCAATTGCTATTTCCAAAGCTATATGGTCCTCCATTCAGGTACCTCTATTTACACCTTATTTTTTCTGATCTGAATATGGCAAGTTAAAAATCAAATACTTCTCTTCTAGTTGTAGTTATCCTTCTTATTAATGAGAAAAATGAAGCAAACTTTCATTAACCAAATTTTCAATTTTCAACAAAGCCCATTTCACATTTTCCTTTTGCATAAACACTGATAGACTCCCAAGACATTTGTGAGTAGACATAAATATGGATATTTATAGCAAATGCACCCACTGTACCATACTTTATAAAGTTCTTCACTAAGATAGAGTCCATCACCTCCTTAGTATTGAACCCTAATTCATTTCATTCCCCCTTTTATTTTATTATTTTTTTTCTTTTTTGAGACAGAGTTTCACTTGTCACCCCCGGTAGAGTGCTGTGGCATCACAACAACCTCAAACTCCTGGGCTTTAAGCAATTCTCTTGCCTCAGCCTCCAGAGTAGCTGCAATTATAGGGACCAGCCACAATGCCTGGCTATTTTTTAGAGATGAAGTCTTGCTCTGGCTCAGGCTGGTCTCAAACCTGTGAGTTCAGGCAATCCACCCTCTTTGGCCTCCCAAGTACTGGGATTATAGGCATGAGCCACTGCATCCGGCCTCATACTCCCCCCCCCCTTTTTTTCTCATACCCCCTTTTAATGACTACATGCTGAAAAGCAAACCCTAGGTCTAATTAGAAATAATAAATTAATACTTAGCACATTTTTCCAGGACTATTCCCAGAGATTATGGAGGCTGGCATCAATTTAGGTAGAATGCCATAATAGTTCTTATATGCCTTTGGGATGTTAACCTATGAATTATCTAAAGGAGGGAGAAAAAAAGGAACTAACAAATGAGTTTGGAATGCTCAAACAGAACTCTGGAGACCTTTTAATATTAGCATGCAAGAAACAGAGGTCTGGGGCTTAGGAATTCTGAAGTCTAACCACCCTTAGAGCAGTGGTTTCAAACTTTAGTATGCATCAGAATCACATGGAAGGCTTTTTAAACTATAGATTGCTGGGACCCACACCATCACACACACACCCCGCCCAAGTTTCTGATTCAGTAGGCCTGGGGTAAGATTCAAATATTTCTAAGAAGTTCCCTGGTGATGCTGATGTTTACCAGTCCAGGGAATGCTCTTTGATAACCACAGCCCCCAAGGAAGTGAGAGGACAGAGTACCATAAAAAGGCTTCTGCAGGCCAAACTCAAGTATAAGTGCTAGGAACCAACAAATATCCTGCCAATTTTCCCCCTCTATGTTAACACTCTAAATGAGTGCTTTCCAAAGTTTAGTCATTAAAGTTCCACTGTCATGAGTACTGCCATATCTCCATAATACTTAGTTTTATTTTTGTTCATCTTTAAACAACTCATTTTAAAGCTTCATTTTATGCAATAAAACCAAGTCACACATATCAAAAAATGGATTTGATGTGCTCGTTGTATTCTTTCTAATAAATACATAATTACTTAACTCAAGCTGTCCTTGTACCACCGAAAGTCGCCTTTCACATGACATTTAGGTATATACTATACTAAACCATTCTGAAAAAGGAAGATCTTTTTCCTGGTTCTTCTATTCCTATTTTCCTCCTAGCTGGATTATGTATAACCAAACTTTAAAAATGTCAATTTAGGTTCAATGCAACCTAAACAGAAGTGCAAATAATTACCTTTATCAACTTAATTAAACAAATGTCAGTAGAGCTAGCATTCTATCAGCTAAGACTCTTTCATTAGCCAAAAGTTCTTTATACAAAAGAGGATTTTTACATGAGGATTCTAACAAAGACTCTATGTGGGCATCCATAGAAAATATGGAGCTTTATGTACATTATATCACTGAATCATCGCAAGATCCCTGTGAGAAAATAATAATTATTACAATTTCATTACACAGGTGAGAAAACTGAAGCTTAGAAAAGTTAAGATTTTCCAAGAGTAAATCAGTTAGGATGCAGAAAACCAGGATTTGAACAATTATCTTTTAGGCACCAAAGCCCTTGTTTCCACTATCCGTTTTTGCTATTTTGAGTTCCAAGCTGGCTTTTCAATTATCCAAATGACCTTAATATTCAGTTCAGACCCAGCTTTAACCTCAAGAATTTTCTATCTGTATCTAAATCAAGGACACATACAAGGTCTGACAATTAGGTTTGTGAGCTCATCCTAGAAAAAGTGCTTCGAAGCTGACTATAGTGATATTCAGCAATAGGATGAGTTCTCCAACTTAACTGTTCAACCATGTATAAATGGCAGCCAAAGGACAGATCAAAGACCTTTATCTGGCTCAAAGGTATTTTAACATAAAAAAATTGTATTTGAATGTGCTCAGGTGATGTCCACTTCCACAGATACCCTGACCTTTCATTATATAACAATCATTCCTTGAAGATTCGCTTTGCAACCACTAAATTAGATGAATGATGAATACTACACACATTAACTCATTATAAACCAAACTATGTGGTTACCAAGACAGTCCAACAAATAATTCTGTAACTCAAAAAGAGTAGCATACCTATACATTAAAGCAAGGAAGGTGGGGATGACTATTGCCAGCACCCCAGATGCTAACATAGCCAATTTCTGTTTAAGGATAAGTTAATAAAAAATAAATATTATGCATTAGTTCAAGGGTCAGAAAATAAATCCTAGTGCTCTCTCTGACTGCTAGGTGACAAGGTGAGTCGTCCATGTTTGGATCAGAGAATCTTCCTGTAAGTGAAGCATGCTGGTCAAGGAAAACTCTAAAATTCAGAGATTAATTCATCCAATACACACATTAAAAAGTATCTATTGTAGAAACAGATACTCTACACAGTAACATGAATATACTTAAGGTCATAAAACTGTACACTTAAAATGGCAAACTTTATATTATGTATACTTTACCACAACAACTCTCTCTCAGGCTCTCTCTCTCTTTTACGGGCAAGCACTGTAAGCTTGTTTTATTTTAAAAACATGTAAGATACCTTATCCTTCAAAACCATGGAATCTAGAGGTAGCACTAATCTATGTATGCATATAAAGTAACTATACCTTAAGGTTGAAAGAAGAAACATGAAAGAATGAACATGATGGTGATGATGACATAGCTAACATTCTCTGAGTACAAATAAATTACTGACAGTGGAAGATTATTTGCAGTGGGGCAGTACAGTCTTCTTTAGGATTCTCTCCTAAGGAACTAGACTGTAAATAATGTAAACTCTTAATTCACAATTCTTAACAAATTCACAGACGCCACAATCATCATTATTCACAGGTAGAAACGCATTACTCACTGGTACATGGGTCAGAATTGTGGAAGCCAGGAGCTCTCTTGCTTCTTCTATTTTGGTTTTCTTTGGTCCACCTCCCCACATCCTTTGCCTTCTTACTTTGTTCCCTATATATTTTAATGCCTATTAAGAAACAGACAACATGGGACAAAGTTTACTAAGTAGCTAACCATATATACGCTGTAAGAAAAAAAGATAAGGACCCTGGTTGTACTGGATCTGGTCGAAACCAGTATTTATCATATATCATGTTTGAGGGACAAAATAGTGTAACATACTGCCTAATAAACTGGTTCCCTTCTTATTTTAATATGTGTTTTCTTACTATAAAATTGATATATTTTCATTTTAGGAAATTTAAACATAGATAAGTAAGATACAGTAGAACCTGCATTATTGACAACTTCCCTACCTTGAACACCTTAAGTTGATCTAGTTTTCATGAACCAGATATGCCCCACATGTATTTATCCTAGTTTCTTCTGTTGACCAGTTTGTTACAGTGCCTTAGGGGGTCAACTTACAGAGGTTCTACTGAATATATATATGTTGTGTGTACGTATGCATGCATATGTAAAGCAGCCATTCATTCTTTACCCTTAGAGAACAAGTAACATTTGGGAGCAGTGCTTCCTTCCTCTCAAAAAGGAATCGCACCATTTCAGACCTCTACACTGAAAGTTATGAATACCACTAAGAGAAAACAAAACCTAAATTAATTAAGGGTTATGACATTTTCATGGATTGGAAAATTCAATAGTGTTAAAAGTACCATATATACTCGAGTATAAGCCGAGTTTTTTCAGCACAAAATTTGTGCCGAGTTCAGGTTTTTCGGCACAAATTTTGTGCCGAAAATGAATTAAGAAAATGAATAGGGAAGCAATGGAATAAAGTATTTATGGTACATAAAGCTGACAAATCTGATAAGGAATTTATATCCAGGATTATTTTTTTTAATGACTCAAATTTAATAATAAAAGACAACTCACTAAAGAAAATGAGCCAATGATTTAAACTCTTCACAAAGAAGAAAACACAAACAGCAGGTAAACACATGAAAAAGTATTCAATATCATCAGGGAAATGAAAATCAAGACTACAAGATACCACTATATACCCCAAAAGACTGAACATCAAATGTTAGTGAGGAACACAGGAGAACAAGCAATCAGAAGTCTCACAGCCTGTGATGGGACTACAAAATGGTATAATCATATATATACCTTTATATACCAAGGTATATGAAGTTGTATACACAACTTCTCTCTAATTCAGCAATCCTATTCTTATGTATTTATCCAAGAAAAATGAAAACCTATCAGCAAGAAGATTTTTTAAACAGTAACTCTGTTTATAATAGCTAAAGACTGAAAAAAAATATGTCCATCTACAGAAAAACAAACTATGATACAGTCATTCAATGGAATACTCCTTGGCAATAAAAAGGAATGAAGCACATGGATTATTGACATAAGGAATAAAAAGGAACAAGTTGGATGAATCTCAGACAATATGCTCAGCAAAAGAGTCTCAAAGCCAGGCATGATGGTTCATGCCTATAATCCTAGCACTTTGGGAGGCTGAGGTGAGTGGATTGCTTGAGTTTAGAAGTTTGAGACCAGTCTGAGCAAGAGGGAGAGAGACCCTATCTCTACAAAAAACAGAAAAACTACTCAGGCACCGTGGCTGGTGCCTGTAGCCCCAGCTACTTGGGAGACTGAAGCAAGAGAACTGTTTGAGCCCAAAAGTATGCTTAATTCCATACATGAAGTTCTAAAACAGGCAAAACTAATCTATGGTGCAAAAATCAGTATATAAAAAAAATCAGAAGGTAGAGGGGGAAAATTGACCAGGAAAGGGCATGAGAAAACTTTCTAGAGGCAGCGCCTGTGGCTCAAAGGGGTAAGGCGCTGGTCCCATATGCCGGAGGTGGCGGGTTCAAACCCAGCCCCAGCCAAAAACCACACACACACACAAAAAGTAATCATCACTTTGATGTTGGGCGGTGCCTGTGGCTCAAAGGAGTAGGGCGTTGGCCCCATATACCAAAGATGGCGGGTTCAAGCCCAGCCCTGGCCAAAAACTGCAAAACAAAAACAAAAGAACACCTTTCTAGAATATTGGAAATATTGTGTATCTCATAAAAGCTTACACAATTAAGATTTTTACATTTTAGGGTACATAAATTTACTTTAAAAAAAAGAATGCATTACTAAAATATAATCAAGAGAGGGTGAGAAGTGAATGGACAGTTAGATAAAATAATGAACATCATAGTGTTGCTAAGTACTAAAGGTTGAGTGCTGGGAACATTCCATACACTGTGTATGATTAAATTTTTCCATAATTAAGTGTCTAAAGAAAAGGACCATGTGGATCTTATTATTCTCTAATCACTATGTACATTTTTTAAAACTAGCTTTCAGTTTATCACAAGAAAGGGCTACTAGTATCTCTGATTCTTTACCCTGGAATTCCTGCCCTAACTACCTGCCTGGGAAATTGCTTTTTCATACTTCAAAACCTAGATCAGGTATCACTTCTGCTCTGAAGGCTTTCTCAACCTACTTCTTAATTCCTTATGCATAGAGAATTGAGTACTTTCATTCATGTTTATACCACATTGTGTGTTAAGTATCTATTTACATATTTTTCCTACTAGACTTTGAAGCTGGGCACTTTTGTCATTATTTTCTTTGATTTGCAATGACTACATGCTTGGAACTAAATGGAACTCCCTCTCCTGTGATAAGATTTGGACATCAAATCTAGGACCTTAAGTATTAAAATGCCATTATCTCCTTAAGATAAACTAAGACCTTGAAAACACATGCTGCAGTGATCTAGTAGTAAGTAGTACTAAGGAGCTAATTAAAGCAAGTCGGTAGTTGGTGGGAACCATGAGTAGATGGGCTTTCATTTGCCCTAAACTTCATTAAATTATGGCTTTTTGGTTCCCTGGGGGAAAAAGCTAAAGATACTTCACTTATTAGAGGAAAAAATAGAAGAACACAAGAGAGCAAGCTAACTATTCCAATGTAGCAGAAAGTCATCTTTTCCCTAGAATACCTAATTACATTGCCAGGGTTTCTTCTGTGAGGTCTGATGCATTAACAGCCTGAACTATTCACAAATAGGTCAAAATGACACCCCTAGTAATCCAATCCCCCCCCCAAAAAAAGGTAGTAATTTTTTCTCTATACACCATACCTACAAGACAATGACATATAAAATGTACATGACCAGTACAGAAACAGAAGAAATCATGGAAACTAAAGAGGGAGGCACAAAAAATGAACAAACAAAAAAAGAAACCACTGGTTTAAAAAAATCCCTTAAGGCCACATCTTCAAAAGTTCTATAAGATAAAGTAAACTTGCTACATTTTCACTTAGAATAGCATCAGACATTCATGTTTTCATAAGTGATAATATATGTTCAATGTATTAACAATTTTGGATAACTTGTGCCTCTGTACCCTTTTATTAGTTGCAATAACTAAAATATGCCCTTAATCCAGCACACAGAGTACAAGCACTTTCTAAGTTATGCTTCCTTTTTAAGGGGAAAGGAACATTTGCCTTTCTTACGTTAACTAATCATATATTCCCGCTACCTTTTCACTGATATGGTCTCATTCAGTTAGCTAAAATTTTTCTGTCAGGACTTATTTAACAAAAATAAATAAATGATTTTCCATTCTACTGTTTAGCTTCTGCAAAAAACAGCTTTACAATGCTAGGGCAATTTGATCACAACGATGAAGTTTGTAATAAGATGCATAATGGAGCTCATTAAAGCCACTGCTCTTCCAGGGTCCTATTCAGCTTTAAAAAATAGTACTTCCTCAAACTGAACCAATTATTCCTGTTCTCAGGGTAGATTATATATTTTCTACTTCCTTGATATTTCTTAATGCTTTCTCTTCATATTCTTGGAACCCTTGGCCAATATTACTTAAGTTTGTAACAAAGATTTGTGCCTACCAAATATTACACTTTTTAAAAAGGCCAAAAACAGAATTTCCTAAATCCAAACAACTTCATCTTTTCCTGTGTTGCCTGCCCAACAGCTACAGTCAACAATTAACTAGCTGTAGAAAAAGAGCAAGAGAATGATGAGAATAATCCTTCCTGATTTGTGCTTCAGAATCATATACACTTATATCTGATAATCTTTCTGAAAGTTTGACTTAGTCTACAAAAATGTTGAGACTGATTTGATTTCTAAACACATACTAACAAATATATAATGGGAAATGCTTTCTCTACAAAACATCCTGAGTGACAAGAAAAAAGCAACCTAGAATTGTTATCTTGTCATTTAACCCACAGAATAGACAATGTACATATGGGATAAGTAAGAACTATGTACTATTCTTCTACGGTAGGGAATTCCCATCTCCCAGGATGGCTATGGGGAATATTACCATTGATTTACACTTATAAAAGCACTTTGCAAATAGGGACTAAAACTCCTAAGTATAGCTGTTAGGGCTCCCTCCCATGTGAAAAGAGAAGTGCAATTATTTTTATAATATTCAGTGCTTATGTATCTCTCCCTTTTTTCACCTTTGAGTCTTGTCCTAAAATAACTGAGTTCCAACCAGGAATGCTAGGCAGGTGATGAAGGCTCTGCAATGGTAAAGCAGACTGCTGCTGGGCCTTTCTTACTATCTAAAGTAACCCTGGGAATTCAGGAAAATGAATACAAACCATAGAAAACTGGACGCATAAAGCCACTAAAATGGGGGGGGGGGATATTAAGGAAAAATCCCCTCAACCCCCCCCCCCCAAATCCGCTACACTAAAGTTGCTATTTTTAAAAAATATGTCATCACTCAAGCAAATAAGGAAGAAAAATAGTACTTGCTATTATATCAAAACAAAAGCCTCTTGGCCACATATTTCTCTTCTAAATTAGATACCACAGGCTGATAATTCTTCTAGGCAAACTCCTTCTTCCAATTCCTATAGAAATGAGTCAAAGAAATGTCTCTACCATATCTCCCATCTCCCCAGCACGCTTCCCAAAAAAGCTCCAAGTCACTGCATCCAAAGCTTTATCAATGAGCAGCATTAAATCTTCAATTCCATTTCATAGCAAAGAACAACATGAAAAGACACACCTGCATCTGTGTGAAAATCTGAGCTTTCTGGCATTCTTCCAAACTAGGCCCAAATGCAGCTATCACGTGCTCCTCTGTTCCAATCATCTGTACAATTTCCTGGTCACTCTCAACACCCATGGCCTAGGAAGGAAAGAAAAGATAGAAAGAGTGTTGGCTTTGTGTTAACTCACTGACATTTGCTTATGCTAATTTGGCATTGTTTGTGGGCATTACTTCTAAGCAAAAGCTAGCTCTTCTCTCAGAAATGGTGCCATCTGGCATTGGCAGCCATAGCCCAAGCTGCAGAAGAACCTGAAACAATAATTCTGATTAGAAAGAGGAAAACAAACATTCTGAAACACTTTTTGCATGTGTACTATCTTCTAAAATTTGTAAATATTCTAAGAGCTTCATCATGAAAAAAGGAGGCCAGGAGGTATAGTGGAGACAACTGGTCACACTTATGAAGGCAAACTAAAAAGAAAAACAATTAAAGGGTAGTAAATCAGAAAATATGCATTGCTGAAAATAAGCAGAACTTCAATTAGTGTTGTCAAAAGATTAATTTTTCAGACAATTGTCAACTCACTTGTATTCAGGCTGTTTTACCCTACCATTCTATAGATAGCAAACTATACTTTGTACAGGGTTAAGAGGAGATTTTTAAAAACTAGATATACACTTAACAGGTTTAAGAAACCCACTTAAGTGTTTCAAGGTGGCAGCAGCAAGGCAGGTCTTTGTAGATTCCATGTGGTACTAAGGCTCACTTCTTCACACATTTACCTGGAATTATGCCACATCAAGAAACAGAGCATAATCTCACTAAACTTTGGAAAAGTAATAATCTGCTTCTTAGAAGTTAGAAGACCTATGCTTGCATTAAAATTCTTCCCTTAGCTACGCAGAGAAGACAGAACCTAAGGATAACTGTCTAGTTCAGCTTTGATACTCTAGTTCTCAGTTCTCTCGCACACAAAAGAGGAAGTGAAAAACAAATCCCAAGTTCCAACGCAGAACATCAAGGACATCACCCTGAGCACAGCAGAAAGCACATCTATATAATGGTCAAGAGACCTGAGGTGTTGGGTGACGCCTGTGGCTCAAGGAGTAGGGTGCTGGCCCCATATACCCGAGGTAGGGGGTTCAAACCTGGCTCTGGCCAAAAAAGAGAGAGAGAGAGAGAGAACTGAGGTATTTGTCCTAATATAACACCAATGACACAAACAGATAGTACACCCTACTACTGTCACAAAACTTCCTCTACTTACGTTTTTCAATTTGTGTAAAGAAATGGCACAACCAGGTCCTTTCCAGCTCAAAATTCTGTGATTCTAATATTTTACATTTGACCTGTATTCTGCAAATTTGATTTACATACTTTAGGATCAGATGTAAACTTACTGAAAGTTTTAAAAATGTAGGGGAAAGCTAAATAGACACTGTGTCTTTTTTAGGCCAACTGTGGTGGTTTTAAAAATGTTCACAAATTCTCTGACATTTCCTTTTGAAAAGTGGAGATGAATCCTCTTCTGAGTGTAGGCTAATCTTAATGCTTTACTTCTATGTGACTTTGGAGGCTGGATCATTAAAGGCACCGTAGCTTCCGACTGCTGTGTTTCCTAGAGTGCTCTCAGGGGGAAGCTGCCTTCAAGTCATGAAGACACTCAAGCAGACTGTGGGAAGGTCCAGTGGCGAGAAACAATGGCCTCTTACCAATGAGGACCTGTGGTCTTCTGCCAACTGCCATGTGGGTAAGCTATCGTGGAAGCAAACCCTCCAGCTCCAATTTAGCCTTCAGTGACTACAGCCTTGGCTTTTCAAATTTTTTTTCTGGAAAGGGGTCTTACTGTGATGCCCAGGCTATTGACTAATGTGATGACAGCAAACTGCAGCCCTGAACTCCTTGTTTCAATGAATCCTCCTGCCTCGGTCTCCCATGTGGCTGGGACTACAGATGCATGACATTGTGCCCAGCATCTGATATTCTGACTCATGAATGACCCTGAGTCAGAACAACCTAGCCAAGTAACTCTTAAGTTACAATAGAAACTGTGCTCCCATTTGACACACAGCACAGATAACTAGTATATCAACTTTTGGAATTAAATTTACTGTTCGAATTTTAAAATATTTGTTCAAATAACATAACTTGTTTTGGTCAAAAATTTTTATGCTTAACAAACAAGGAGTTCTCAGCACACAAACCCCTTTTTGTACTTCAATTTTTGCAGGCTTTTTACTTCCAGTTTGATATGATGCATTTCTTAAAAGGAATAGTGGAAATAAACTCCTATTTAACTATTTAACAACTACACAAATTCAATAAAACAGCCTTTCATGGATTAAAGGAAGGCAATCCTAAAAAATTATCAGTTCTAATCTTTAAACAAACAGATAAAAACCACATTATTCTTAGCAAGCACATTAAGCTGCACTTACTCTGATGGTGACAGCACATGTATAACACACCATCTATACTTTCTCCCTGGTTTTTAAATAGCCAGTCACAAACATTATGACAGAATTTTTCTCTGTGAAAAGCTGAAGTTAATTTTTACTTGTCAATCTCTCAAAATAATGTTACATGGATTTCAATGGAGTCAAAATAAGAAAAACAATTCTAAAGTAACTACATTGCAATGGAATCAAGTCACACATCTCCAAAATCTTTGGCAGAAAACCTTTAACCAATGAACTTCACTTCTCGGTGGAAAGGCCAAACACTAAGAGATCTGTGGGACAGACATCAAACTAAGTGTGTAAAAAAAACAGCAGGAAAAGGTCCGAGACAGAAATAGAATCCTAAAATTAAAACGGCAATGGCTGTGTGGATCAGCCCCCACTTTTAGGCATGTTAACATCTAAATCACATGAACTGAAGGCCACCTAGATCATTTCAATAATCTTTATTTCAGCACCCTTCAAGTAATACAGACAATAAACTTGATTGCATACTTTAGTAAGTGATAATACAGGTTGAGTTTCCCTACCTGAAAAATCTGAAATCTCTACAATATGAAACTTTAAATTTCTTTTTCTTAAGAGATGAACTGTCATCACTATCTTGCCCAGACTGGAATGCAGTGGGAATTCACAGGTGTAAACATGGCACACTACAGCCTCAAACTCCTGGGCTCAAGTAATGCTCCTGCCTCAGTCCCAAGTAGCTGGGACTACAAACACGTCATTGTGTCTCGCTTCCAAAATCCAAAGCTTTTTGAGTATGGACGTAACACTCAAAGGAAATGTTCGCTGGAACGTGTTCAATTTCAGATTTCTGAATTTGCAATGTTCAACTGTTAAGTATCATGTCAAAATTCCCAAATCTGAAAAAACCCAAACACTGGAACACTTCTGATCCCAAGCATTTCAGATAAAGGATACTTGACCTGCGAAGAAAAAGTCCTTCCTCATTTGAAATGTGGATTGCCACTTCAAATTGTCCTGATACTGAATCTAACTATTAACTATATAACTGCATAAAATTATTGTATGTCTTTTAGCATGGATCTAAACAGACTACTTAGGTCCTCCAAATATTTCTAAGCTATGAAGCAAAGATATGCAAAGCACATGATAACTGACACCATATGTGTAGAAAGCATGATTATTGCCAAAGCTTTGCTCCAAAAGGACTAAACTCTTCCTATACTGAGTCGCTAAAATACAGGGGTGATATAACTCAGCCAAGTTATCATCAAAGTGCTCCAGCTGCAAAGACCAAGCTGATTTTATGACTGCTTAACCATCAGTAGTCACAGCTATAAATAAATGACATATTGCTATGGAAACGACAGCAAAATGCCCAACCATTTTACTTTACAGACATAATTTAGACATCTGAAATCTGGCTTTATATGTAACTCTTCGTGCTCCAGATATCTGAAATCATTTTTCCTAACTTGTAAGTCAAAAGTAAATGCTACATAATAATCTTATGAAAAACTAGTAGAGATAATATGTTTCAGCATAAGGTCACACATAGTCTGGATATCAGCAATAATGTGGAACAAAAATAGGGGAGGTGCTCTTTAAACGTGGCACAACTTCTTGGATTTCCACAAAGTATGACTAAAAGTGTGACTTTTAAAGACAGAAAGAAGGCTCAGTGCCTGCAGCACAGTGGCTAGCATGCCAGCCACATACACCAGAGGTGGCGGGTTCGAACCCAGCCTGAGCCCGCCAAACAACAATGACAACTACAACCAAAAACTAGCCAGGTGTTGTGGCAGGCATCTGTAGTCCCAGTTACTTGGGAGGCTGAGGCAAGAGAGTCACTTACGCCCCAAGAGTTGGAGGTTGCTGTGAGCTGTGATTTACGCCCCAAGAGTTGGAGGTTGCTGTGAGCTGTGATGCCACAGCACTCCACCCAGGGTGACATAATGAGACTCTGTCTCAAAAATAAATAAATAAATAAAGACAGAAAGAAGAATAAATACTAATGAGCAGAAGAGAATGAAATGCACACTAATGGTGATAGTGACAAAAATTGTGTGAAAGTGAAAAAGGGAATAACTTCTTAAAATATCTAGCCAGAAATCTCAAATTTTTCTTTAAAGTAGACTGAAGTCTGTTGAGTATTACTAAAAGCAGATACAAGAGAACTGGGATGGCCCACTTTAGAACTTTGTAATTATTTCTCTTTAAAGACTGTAATAATTTCCACAGAAGTTGGTTTCCAGAAAACATTGCTCAGTACCCTTGAAATCTGGTCCTCTTTTCCACACAAATTTTCAAACTACAGATGCCATCATAGAGCAACTGCTGAATACTTGGGAACACAAATGTAAAGCAGGAAAGATTCATGGCCAGGAGAACCTCTGTAGTGATTCAAGACCATAAATAAGGCTGATCTATGTCTTAAAAGCTTTGTATGTCATATTCAGACTCAGCATGGAATCTGGAAACCCTGCTGTTTCTGTCACTTTTAGCCAATTGTTTGTTACAATCAACAACCATCAAGTCCTAATGACTGTCAAGGTCTGTGTTAGGGCCACACAACACTAAAAGAGAAATGATGTGCCTTTTCTGGTATCCTGGTTTATTTTCCAGGACTTCTGACAGTAAACGGCTAAGGAGAACTTAGGAAAGAAAAAGTACCCTTTCCAGGTACTCTTGTTTTTCAAAAAAATGCCTGATTCTGTTTATTCTTCACAACAACCCACTTAGGTAAAACATTTTATAGATGAGTTATCCAAGACTCCAAGAGACTGGGATATTTGCTCAAGGTCACACACAACTAATAAGTGGAGAAGGTGGGATTCAAGCTAGATCTATCTAATTCTAATATATCCAATACTCTGTGCTGCCTCCCAAATGGAAGTCTAAATAGTGGTTATCAAACAAGTTTCCAGTTTAGTAAGAGACCCCCAAAATGACTACATATAACCAAAATATTAGCTCTCATTTATCTGAACTAAAAATTTAAAAATATTTATTTCAATTCTTACACACTACTGATCAGACTATAACAGATACATTTCAGAACAAAATTTAGAAACATTTATCAAGTTTTTAAAAAAGATACACCCCCAATCCCAGGAATAAAGTCTCACGAAATAATCAGAAATGTGCACAACATGTATGTATATAACAACAATCATCCCAGGGTTGTGTATAAAAGACAAAACTTGCAGGAAAAAGATGACACCTAAATATCCCACCATAGGAAATTAGTTAAGTAAATTACACTACATGTATGAAACTACTACACAACACTCAGTAAAAAATAATGACATAGATTCATAGTTATAAGCATAGAAGGTTATTCACAATTCATTGTTAAGTGAAAAAAAAAAATGTGTATATTATAAAAGCACAACCTGAAAAAATATATCCAAAAAATGTTGTCATACTTTTCAGTTACTTGCTAAATTTTAGAATCCAAAAACTGTTTTTATGATCAGAAATGAAGAAGTTTGAAATAACTACTGGTTGAGAATATACACATATTTTTAATTTATAGCCCCATTCTAAAAAGACTTCAGGTATATACATGCATACACATACCCATATGCACACTACATTTATAATATAAATATTTTTAAAATTTGACAGAAATAAAGTTATTAAACTTTTGTCACCTAGTCCAAAAAAAAAAAAAAAGAGTACTTAATAAAAGTCTTCTGATCTTAATGAATGCAAGCATCTAGCATTTTACACATGAATGATAGAAGATTTTATGCATTACAATTAATTTATAAATTCTCGTCTAAAGAAAGCAGTACCATACATCAAATGTGTAAAATTTTATTTTCTATGTCCTTTGGATGCATGGTAACATACTGCCATCTGCTGGGGATTTAATTTTACATTGTTAGATAACATTTTCTCTATTTATCACTATGTATATAAAATACTGAGTTAGACATTGTGGGATCTCTACAAGAAAAGCCAAAATTCCTTCTGTGTTTAAAAATACAAAGCTTGGTCTGGCATGCTGGCTAGCACTGGAAAACTGAAGCAGAAGGATCACTCCAGCTCAAAAGTTTGACCAAGTATTTGAGTTAAGACCAAGATGCCATTGCTACTAAAAAAAATTAGAAAAAAAATCAGCCAATCACTGTGGCACATGTCTGTAGATCCGGTTACTCATGAGGCTGAGGCAGAATAGCTCAGGCCCAAGACTTTGAGGTTGCAGTGAGCTATGATGATGCCACTGCACTCTATCATGGTCAAGAGAAAAACTCTATCAAAAAAAAAAACCCCAAAAAGAATTCTCTCTCTAAGTATTCTCTCTAGACCCCCTGACATAGTGGTACTGCTATTACAATTATCATCATCATCCTGAAAAGAAAATAAATAGCTCCGACTCATTGACAGAACTCAAAAGCACATTAAGCTACATTAAACAAAAAAAATTTCCTACAACCTCTTTCATATAACTGCATTTAGAACATGGATGTTTCCTGGGTTAAAGAACCTGACTTGCCAATATCCATCAGTACTCCAGAATAACCAAATGTACGCTCCCTAGCCTCCAACCATAAGACTGACTTGAGGGCTACTTCCCTCTCTCACTCCTATGCTCTGTTCCCGGCTACAACTTTCACAGTAAAGGCTCAATCCCTTCTTTCTTACTCCTCTAAAGCTTGTACCCAAATGTTTTTCCTTTTTAACCAACTTAATAAATCTTCTTCAGAGGATTTCTTCCTGTTTCCTCTAACCAAGATCCCCAAAATATTTCCCCTATCATAACTACTGAACAGAAATATTTAATATTTAATTCTGGAGCAAAAATGAATAATAATAAATGAGTATTATCAATCTCAAAAATAGCTAAAGTATTCAGTATGTTCTAGGAAAAAAAGAGTTAGGTTCCTACAAGCCTATTGGCACATTTTCCGTAAGTCAATAATACCCTTATTTTCTATAACCTTCTGTTAAAAAGACATCTTATTTAATATATATCAATGACACATTAACATAGCCAACAGAACTATAACTCAAGCCTGAAAAGAGCTTTATGTAACACGTATTCTAGACTTAAAAGCCTTTCTGTCCTTCAGAACACTAGATAACACTTTAGCATTATACTTGGGGCCATCTTATACAGCAAAATTAACCAAAAAAGGCAGAAAAATACAAAAAACATGGCACTAAATAAACTGTAAATAATAAAACTGTTTGCAGAATGAGAGACAAAACAAGAAGGCTGCGAACATGTGCATTGGGGTGACTCACATGCACCCTGCATATGTACCTATCTATGACTACCTACAAATACCAAACATCAACTATATCACATAATGCCAACCATCTTACTATTTTTTTAATTAAATCATAGCTGTGTACATTAATGTGATCATGGTGCACCATACACTGGTTTTATAGACCGTCTGACACATTTTCATCACACTGGTTAACATAGCCTTCCTGGCATTTTCTTAGTTATTGTGTTAAGACATTTATATTCTACACTATTTTACTATTTTTGCTTACAAATACTAAACATCAACTATAAATACTACAACCTACAAATGTTAAACATCAACTATATCACATAATGCCAACTATTTTACTTTGCTTAGTGACTAACACTACAATTTAACTGTTCATGGAATGTGTATAGTATTTACATCTCAGAGGAGGCCCACTATGCAACTTCAGGCATACCTCATCTTACTGTGTTTCATTTATCATACTTCGCAGATACTGTATTTTTTAAAAATAGAAGGTTTGTTGCAACTCCCCATCAAGAAAGTCTATCCGCACCATTTTTCCAATACCATGTGCTCACTTTGTGTCTCTGTGTCACATTTTGGTAATTCTTTCAATATCATATCTGTTATAATGATATGTGATCAGTGATCTTTGATGTTACTATTGTAACTGTTTGGAGTGCCATAAACCCTATCCATATAAGACAACAAACTTAATAAATATTGTGTGTGTTTTTACTGCTTCTACAATTTTCCTTTCTCTTTCCCTCTCCTAGGACCTCCTTGTTCCTTGAGACATAACAATGTTGAAATTAGTCGAATTAATAATCCTAGAATGATCTCTAAGTGCTAAAGTAAAAGGAAAGGTTATATGTTTCTCACTGTAAATTAAAAGCTATAAACAACTAAGCTAAGTGAGGAAGTAATGTCAAAACTGAGATGTGGGGCGGCGCCTGTGGCTCAGTGGGTACGGCGCCAGTCCCATATATCGAGGGTGGCTGGTTCGAACCCGGCCCCAGCCAAACTGCAATTAAAAAAAAAATAGTTGGGCATTCTGGTGGGCATCTGTAGTCCCAGCTACTCGGGAGGCTGAGGCAAAAGGATTGCCTAAGCCCAGGAGTTGGAGGTTGCTGTGAGCTGTGACGTCAGGGCACTCTACCAAGGGTGATAAAGTGAGACTCTGTCCCTAAAATAAAAAAATTAAAAAAAAAAAACCTGAGATGTGGCAAAAGCTAGGTCTCTGTGCCAATTAGCCTAGTTGTCAATGCAAAGGCAAAGTTCTTAAAGGAAATTAAAAGTGCTACTCCAATAAACACAGAAATATTAATATTATTAATTTGATAGAATACCAAAACAGCCATAACACTCCCTTAAGTCAAGGCTTAAGTAAGAGCAAGACCCCAACTCTCTTCAATTCTATGAACCTGAGAGAGGTGAGGAATCTACAGAAAAAAAAGTTGGGAGCTAGCCGAAGTTCATTCATGAGGTTTAAGGAAAGAAGTAATCTCCATAATATAAAAGTACAAGGTGAAGCAGCTAATGTTAATAAAGAAGTTGCAGCCAAGTTAGCCCAAAAAACTATTTATTGTTGTTTCAAAAGTTTTGTCCGTTTTAATGTCATGTGTATTTGTAGCTCCATATCTCAATAAATATTTATTCTACTGTGTCGTGGTATATACTGATTGATGGAGAATTTTGTACTCTATACATTGATGCTGTTCATTTATTTCTACTTCTAATTTTTTTTATTCTTTTCGGCCTATTACTATATGATGTCATTAAGCGATTTTCGGCCAATTTTTCTCTACAAATTCAAATTGAACCAAAGCGTGGCCGAAACAGCCCGAAAAATTAACCAGGCATTTGGCAATGATAGTGTTA